>PQVD01001411.1:0-10182 GCA_003012265.1 Setaria equina
AATAATGATAATAATAACAACAATAACAATAATAATAATAATTATAATAACAACAACAATAACAATAATAACAATAAAGTAGTAATAATAAATTAATAACAGTAATAATGAGCTTATCATTACAGTAGTAAATTTCTCTATATGACAAGTTACTTGCCTTAATTGATCTAATTCAATGCTACAGGCAAAAAGTGGATTTTAAATAAGATTCACGATAGTTTTCCCAGTTGAAACTTTTGCAATAATAACCATAATATCTGGGTAATATTTCTAATAACATGCTTCTTAACGGTTGGTGTAAAAGGCGGAATCAAGTAGAATTATGCAGTAATTAATTTCGATTATCTGCGCTACATCGAAACTGAAGGAAATCTTATAAAATGCTGCAAAACAGCTATAAGACAATAGTTCCTAAATAATTAGTCAAAGAATATTAGTCAAAGACTGGAAAGAATCCAACTGAGAGTGATAACAAAATTTGTCGTTAATCACACTTAGTTAAGTCACAGTTAAATTTTTAGTAAATTTGGGTGAAGAAAAAAAAAACCCTATGCTAGGACTTAAAAATTAATAACAGTAAAAAATGAATGATAATCATTTAATTTTAACCGAATGCAAAGATTTTTCTTGTGTGCTTTTAATTATTTGTGCACTAATTATAGACAGATTTTCATAAGTTTTGTGATATTGAAACAATATCAATCATTTCTGACATGAACCATTAATTAGCTAAAGACTTAATTAGTGCTTTCAGTATTGAGTAGACGTAGTCTGAAGACCAGTATGAGGCTAATAAATAACATCTAAACTATTATTCAATGATAGTCCATGCGCAAATGTTGATATTATTAAATAAGTTTCACATTAGCACAAATGTAACCATTGTAGTTTCACGTAATTTGTTGTTGGTAATGCATTCTCTTCTTCGATTCCTTTAATTTTCAAGTTCTTTTTTTTTTTTTTTTTACCAAACAAAGCTTTTTTTGAATATAAATAAATTAAAAGTCAAACTTTTAATTATCCAAACGGTGGCTTTTAACTGAATAATAATTGGCTAGTCGATATGCTGTGTTGCTTAAGAAAAAGCTATATTAGTCTGAGATTATTAAGTCAAAAGCAGCAGACTATACACTATTTAAATTGGAAAGTGCTTATATAAGTGTAAATAAAAGAAGCAGATAAGTATAGGAAGGCATGTTCAACCAGCAGCAGCAAAGGAAGTTTTCGCAATATTTTCATTAACAAACAGTTTTTTTTTTCCGCTCAAAGGTATAACAGATAAGTGGTTTTTATCATATTATACAGTGATATGATAAAGGTGCAGCATGCAAATGCTAATCAGTACTGCAATGTTGTGAGGAAGTAATTTATCACGTGTCTAAAAGTCTATATTTTTAATACAATGGTACAATCAGTTCGTCTAACAAACATCGAAAAAGAAAAAGTGTGGAAAGTGTTTTTATAAAGTTATGTCACTTTTCATTTTAAACTTTCTCATTCTAGCTTGGGTATAAATTTTACCTGATTTAAATACTGCTACAGTAAAAATGAGCATAATCATAATAGCTTTCAGCTGCTCGTAACGTATTTTTATCGGCCTTTTTTTTCATTCTTTCGGCTAACAATTACTTTACCAGGAAAGTTGTTCTTATGTTAGGCATGTTATCTTAAGAACAGATGCAAAAAAAAAAAAAATGCTTTTCCGCTCTGTATGAAAAATTGGTGACGAGTGTTTGAGTGAACTGAAAAAAATGAATTCCAATGAAACTATTCAAATATTTCAAATAGTGTAATTTCATTGCGCATACTCTCAGTTAATGTAAAAATGAATTCAGCAAAAACTCATTTTACAATGCAAATTTTTTTTACCCATTTGCCCAACGGGAAATGGAATGAAAGAACAATTACACTTAAATATAATTTACATGCCAGGGTCACTTAATTTTGGTGGGAAAGTTTTACTACAACTTCTGGTCTTATTACTGCTACCTACATAATTGTTCTGTCCCAGAATCTAAGATTATACGAATAACTTCCATCGCATTTTGCCCTATCTCATTCTTCGCTTATATTCAATTAAAAAAAAAAGAAAACATTAAATTTACTCCACAATATATAAAGTTTTAGTGGGAGATCTTGTTTATTAAAACTATTGATATTTGTACATCTGCACGTTTCGTAATTGAATTCACGTTCCATTGCATTTTGCTTATTTAATTGAAGCTAAGAACTAATGTAAGATAGGTGTGGTGACAGATAAAAGATATGGGAAAATTGATTTAAGTGATAAGACTAATAGCTGAGAGGAAATGAATGATGTATCATATGGCTAAGACCAACAAAGCTGCTAGGCAAAACCATATCAATTTCGGAGATGAATAAACATAAGAAATTAATATCCTATCAGCTATATTCAATCTAAAAGCTTGAGCATGGCAACTGAAACAGCAGCAATTACTTACACCATATTCTAAGTTATGAAGGATTAATTAATATATTTTATCATTACTACATGAAAGCTTTTGCCTTAGATTGTCTTCTTTAAATTATGTTGAGAAGGAAAAGGATCAAATGTTAATAAACTCTGCGTATTATGTTAATTCCGCCTCATTATCTACAATCTCTAAGCTTTAATTCGTTAACTCCTGTGTAAGTTTGTCATCTATTTGACATCTGTTAAATACTTTAGAGCTTTCCAGCAAATAATTAGATGAAATTAATGTGTAAAAGCAAATTTTTGTGTATATATATATTTTTTGTATTTTTGTAGTATTTATGGATCTCTAAAAAAAATTTTCTTTAGATTTATGTGGAAAATTTGCTACCAAGTTATTTTCAACTACCAAATTAATCAAATTGATAGTTTAAAGAGATATTTGGCATTTCAACTACATCATTTAATATATTGGACAAAGCAGTTTTCATTTTATTTTAATCTGATTGTAAGAAGAAATTTTTTTAGCGAATTCTAATTTTGGAACAAAATCAAAATTTCAATCACTTAGATTTCTGAGATTATTTCAAGAGTTCAATTAAACATCTAATGAAAGAAGAACTGAGTATAAGGACTGGAAAAAAATCCTCATCCAACAGGTATAAAAATAATGCTTTTTTGGGATAAAACCACAAAACATTTTAATGAGGTCCTTTTTTCTGCTTTTTTTTCTCTTCCTTTAGCTGGTTATTAATTCCAGCTAACTTCAGCACTATATAGATATGGAATGATTTTCAGATTCATTGTTAACAAATAAATAATTTCCAGACAGTAAATTACCGAAAATTTTAAAAAAAATTAAGAGTTAAATAAAAAGAGAAACACTTCGCCTTATTACCTAAAATATTTATTTTAGTTTTTCAGAATTCTATTTAATTATGCATATAATTTCTCCTTGTTCTTCCAAATTTTTGATTCTAATGACAACTGATACCTGGTTATAACCTAGTCCTACAGTGACAATAATTTTAGATCTAGTTGAATTTTCGGAAAACTACAATTGCTTAATGGCTCCTTTGTAATTTTTATTAGTCAGATATCAGCTACTTTCAAACTTGGAGCAAGAAACAAATCTATTAAACAGTTTGGTAAGAGCCTGAGAATCTATTTAAAACAATGAAGACAGCATTAAAAAAATTTTTTCGAAACATTTTGGCACTCTCCACATTACTCTTTGTTTTTCATTTAGTTCTGAACGGTAGCTAAGTAGCTTAATTCTCTCTTTAGTCCTTCTGAATAAGTAAAATTTATTGCAGAAAGAAAAAAAGCGTTGGAAATAATTCCAAAGAAAAGAAATATGATTTGTTATCTAGCAGCAATAACAAAAATTTCATTCGTGAAAGTCAATAGAAGTACTTGTTATGAACTGGAACAAAGCAGTGAAAAATGAATCGTAATAAGACATGTGCATAATTAAATTTTGAAGCTAAGTGAAATATTATAATAAGCAATAATCTTATCGGATATTATAATCCTTGCGTCACTGCTTTAATTCAGTCGTTTTTCTCTACGAAAGGTTATATTATTTAATGGTGTGTGAAAGACTTACGTTTGCTTGTCTATCCCATAAATTTAAAAGTCTCTTTGTTTATAGTGCAACTAAATAATTATAACACACAACCCGTTACTCATAAGTCTAATGTAATACGCTGACATTGCACTCTATAAAATTTGAGAAAAAATTTATTTGCATGATATATCAATCTTTTGTTTTTTCTATTTACCTGGACAGTTTCATGAAGAAAGCTTGAATAAAAAGCCGATGGCAAAACAAAAGAAAAAAACGACTAGTATATCGTCCGAAAAAGTTAGAATTTAAATTTTCTCTAAAAAAAAAAAAAAAAAAAAAAAAAAAAAAAAAAAAAAAAAAAAGAAGAAAAAGAAAAAAAAAACTTGACCATAATTTACACAAAATAGGATTTCAGCGAGATTTAATCACGTGCTTTTCCTTCCTTTCTTGGTTCTTAACAAGGCGAAATTTTCCTTTCGTCGATATGTTTCTAGTTGCTCAAATCTACCAAGAAAAGAAAATAACAAAATTTGAACAAAAAATGAAATATTCAAAAATTTCAACCGGAAACTGCAAAATGCAAATTCATGTAAATGGTGCAAGTTCATTTGTAATATTTGATTTAAAAAGAAAAATTGCAACTATCCACTTCATCGGATTATCGTTAATGTATTGTAATGCATCTCCCACTGATAACGTGGACAGAACATGTAACGCAAGAATACCTTTTTCAGTATCAGCCATGGAGTGTTTAGCTTAATCTTTCCGCTGTCTAGCTCGTAATTACTTAGCGAAATATATCAAACAGTAAAATTTCGCAAGGTTTTAGCAACAATTTTTCTTTGATCCATTGTGTTAAACATTAAAAGACCAAATCCACTTTTTTTTTTTTTTTTAGGTAGATGGAATCATTGGAAAGAATTTTGATAATAATTACCTGATGCGAAAAGGTGTTGATTCCATTCCTGAATATAAAGTCATTAACATTATCCTTCGTTCAATATTATTAATGTATTTTATGATTCCTATAAAAACACTCTTTGTAAGAACAAAAAAATGTGATGGCTAAGATAAAAGAAAAATTATTATCGGAACCATTTTTTTTAACATTTAATTGAAAATTTTCTCTTCTTTTTATTGTCTTTTATTGCTATAAGTTCACTATACTAATATGCTTGAATTCATTTTGAAGGACAAATTAAAATGCTCCTGAAATTGTTCCATGCATGGATTTCACTAATTTCTGACATATTAGTAATAGTATAATAGCAAATTAATCAAGTGAATCCCCTAGAAAAGACTGCAAATAAAGTTTATCATAAATTAGTTCTTCAGTTTGAAAAATAAATAACAAACCTTATTTGTTAGTTCCATTAACATCATTAAATGAATCTGTAAAATTCTTATTTGTTTTGAGATTTTTTCGAATTGAACATCTACAGTTCGCTTTACAGCAGTTCTGTTTTGTGATATTCTTACCGATAAATATCACTCTATTGCGCTGCTTTCCCGGTATTTTCATTTATTTTCAATATCTCCTTGAACGGCAAATCTTTTCATCAGATTGAAATCAATTTTTCATTCTTCAATTATGCGCCAGAAGTTGGGCGATCGATATGAATATCAGGTATTTCTTAAAACATTAAGGTAACAGTGTTTGTACTCAGATATCCGACTCCAAGTGATGAGCGTACTATTATTATTATCCTTTGCATTATGAAAAACGACTACTCCAGTTTAAGAAATAGGAAAGAAGGAGAAAGAGGGGGTTTTGCTGCAATTATACGTCAGGAACTTGAAGAATCAAAAAGAAAGACTGACAGATGGAGAATTTGAGGTATGCACAAGTAAACAGGTAAGCAGTAACCAGTAGTAGTGCCAGGGACTGTCACAGGTTTATATGCATCCTTCAAGGAAGTCAATTCTAAGTCAGAAAATAGTAGAGGAAGGTTATTCATATGAGGGATTTGTAACAAAACCGATGATGAATCGAACACATTTGTTCTTTTATCCATTCAAGAAAAGTTTGACTCTCGTTTTTTTAGTTAATTTGTCATGTAAATAATATTCCTCCGTTCTTTCCTGTGAATAGTTTGTAAATTTTGCAAATTTGCAAAGGCTAATTAACGAATCCTTTATTTACAGCTATGTTCAGGCTTATAGACAAAAAAGTTAAAATTTAAAATGAAATATTTCGCTGGACTTGAAATTTGACGGGCAATGAAAAAAAAAAACAAGTGAGAAGTTTTGCTTACAACACCAAGAACTATGCATCAACTTACTTCCTATATTAGAATTACTTTAACAAGCATAAACATTGTCTTTGTAGGAGATATAATAAAGGCAGTAGCAAATCTTATCGATAACTTTGTTTCAGTGCTTCCTGTTATGTTTTGGTTTGAAACAACCTTATTCGTAAATATGAAGAGGAGCCACTTGCAATAACTTTGGACCGAAAACTCGCATCTACGGGAATTATCAAACAGGTTACGAAGAATGCAAGCGGACATGTTGTAATAAATCCATGGAGCAAGAAATGAATGGTGAGTCCTACTCTTTCCTTTCTTTTCTTTCATAATTATTTTATTCCCTGAATCGACTATTGTAGGTTGTATAAGGAACAGCAATGATAAGCTAATAGGTATCAATTTGGAATTGTTTTTGATACACTTTGATTATTTTAAATCTTAGATAATCAGTAGTGATATTTTCTTTTTTCTTTCACAATTAATTTTGCTTTTATTTTATCTAATTTAAATTATTTCACATTTGTATATATAGTTGTTACTAATACTTAGTAATGCACAGATGAAATGCGATTAATCAACCTTTTTAATGCAAATCCGTCATCCTTTTCTCTGCTGTGAAATTAATGCTGATGTGAAATATTTCATATTTAAATAATCCCTAAAATCCAAACTTCTCATTGACTGATTGGAATTTCTAAATATTCTGCTCACACACAAGACTAAGTAATCAAAAGCTTTTACTATAATAGCTGGTCCATTTTTATGATCTCCGACACTGTTTAGTACTTCTTTCCATCTCGAATTTCCGTTATAACGAGAAANNTTTCTCGTTATAACGGAAATTCAAGATGGAAAGAATTACTAAACAAGGTCGACGGATCACGCTTAACCTTCTAGGTATTTGTTAAATAGTCCTTTTCAATGAACTTGTTGATCATAGTATCCAGGACTGCGAACTTTCTTTCCGCTAATTAGAATGTACAGTGTCTTTATATATAAATCTGTTTCAAATACCATGCTGATGTTTTATTATGGTTTTACAAGAAAAACCCACCTGATACATTAAAATAGTTTCGTGTCTAACTTTCTTTACAGTTTATTCAACCCTCTCAAAAAAATCTTGAAAATATAATTTAGGGCTGTGATATTATCAGTCATATTACAATCATAATGGTATTGAATTCATCTTATTGTCATTTCCGGATTTTTAGCTCATATTTTGCATGGAATTTGCTTTGATTTGATTGGTTGAAGAATCAGTTGTTGAAAGTGTCCGAAGAATTTTGTTCTTTTAAAATTTTCATGTTTATGATTCAAAATTGCAGTTATACTGAATTACTTTTTAAAACTCGAATTAAATTTTCAAAGAGTTCCAGTTACAATTACACTGCTGTTATGAATAAACTCGTGCAAGAATTGCGCTTGCGCCTTAATGAAAAACTTCCAAAAGATCTAAACACAGATTTTCAACTGCAACGATGGATTGATGCATACGACCAGGTAAGAGGGGAATTACGTACGACGATGTGCAAGGGAAATTATGTTTATTTAAAAAATTGAACTCGATTAAATTTGATAACAGTCTCTTTTCAGGATCTGGAACTATGTGTGTCTAAATTTGAGGAATATTTGGAAGTTCGCAAAATGCTTGGGTAGGTTTTTTTCCTAATGTTTCACAATAAAAATGAATAACTCATCATAATCGATTCAGAAATTCAACTTGCTACTTTCTACTTTTTTTCACTTTTCCAGATTCTTCAACTGAAATTTCAGTTTAGATATAATAAGCAGGAAAATACGGAAGAGTTTTACCAACGGCCTCTGATCCGTAAATTTAGCCGTTTTCTCACACAGTCTAAAATAACAGGACAATGGATTAATGATTTGGATAACGGCATAATATTTGTGGAAATGCCTATTGAAAATCCCCAAAAGGTTCAATTTTTTTGAACAATTGCTTCCAAATGCAACTTAAAAATCAGTAGCAGATTTTGGAATTCAACTATAGTTACGTTTTGTTTTAAATTACTTTCTGCTATTTGATCAGAGTTTAATGATTTTTTTCACAAAGTTTTTCATTCGTAGTTTCTGAAAGCTGTTCGTGTATGCGATTACCTGCATATGTTTTTTGGTTTTTGTGAACATTTTCAAAATTTGGTGCTGGAAAATGAAAGAAAAACTGGTCGCCGCTCGCATGCAATTTGTATATTCGACCAAAAAGGAAGTTCATTTTCATCTTACCTGAACCCCCTCGGGGCAATCAATAAACTTATGTTGGTTTGTTTCATGCTCAATTTTTTGTGGAATATCATCGACAGTTCCATCCACAAAAATTATGCTTTATCATTTTTGTGCTTAATTATAAAGATGCTTTGCCATTTTAGCCTGTTCACTAATGTTATAATTTTCATGCATAATTTTCTTGTTTTTAGTATCGAATTCATTTATGGTTGGATTACTATAGCGAATTACTAAAACGTATTATTATCGTTAATTCACCACCATTTATGTATACTCTCCGAAAGGTTGAAAAAACTTTTAAAAAATTGAAATGTCACTCTTTTTTTACTTAACC
Source organism: Setaria equina (assembly GCA_003012265.1). Classification (NCBI taxonomy): domain Eukaryota; kingdom Metazoa; phylum Nematoda; class Chromadorea; order Rhabditida; family Setariidae; genus Setaria; species Setaria equina. The sequence goes on from PQVD01001411.1 coordinate 8,829, forward strand.
TAATGCCAATTATGAATTCTCACAATTTTTAATATAATATTTCTTTAATCATAAAATTATTATTCTATGACTCAAATATAGGTAATGGCAATGCTACTTCCTCCCAAAGTATTCAATCGTTTCATTATTGCCAAAAACTTACCAAGTGACTTGTTACCGTACCTGACAATTGACTCCATTCCGGTTGCTTATGGCGGAAGATTTTTAGTGCCAAACGCATGTGATAACACATGCTTGGCCGCTGAACCGATCACAACACTCGATTATCAGGTAAATAAATGCTAGCTCAACTATCAGATTGATTTTTAAATAATTTAAAAGGAAATAGAAAGAAACCTGCACAAAAACAAATTGTTCTTACCATAGCAAGTAATAAAATCATCTTTAAGAACTAAGCATTTAGGAAAGCGGGCAAATATGGGCCGAACATCATCAAGTAAATGTAGAATGCGAAGTTTTAATAGTGAAGAGTGGGTGTACTTATCAAAAAGTATTTAGTATCAAATGTGGCCAGCTTTTATTGTATGAATACTTCGCAAATGGTGATTTGCAATTCTGGATATGTCAAGGTAATGGTAATTTATTCCATTAATAGTGTCGGCTAAAATTGGATCATAAGCCGTAATTTCCAGGTTGCTTGGAAGTCATAGTGATAATGATTAAATTAATTTAAAAAAGCAATGCCGATAACAGAAGTTGTCACTTGTGAAAAATCATCGGTTTCAGGTAATGAAATGAAGACGCCAAAATTCAGCCACACTACTCTAAAACTTACCGAAGAAGGGAAAGTGAATGCAACTGCAAATGGAACATTATCAATAAATATATTAAATCAAAATAAAATATTTCCTCTGAAAGTAAATTTATCTTATGCAATTATATAAAATTATTCATACTTTTGTTTTTGGTGTACAATCAGGAAAGTTTTGATAAACTTCTTCGCTACTGCTCGAAAGATAGAGATGTTCAAATCCATCTAAGGTAATTAGCACAAATTCTACGAAATAACCATTGGTTGTCAAATGCTGCTTAACGAGCACAAAGATAGTTTCCTTGGTAATATCAAAACGGAAATTTTTAAAGTATTTAATGTTTGACCAAAATTGATCACAGCATAGAATTATTTCTTATTTCATTAGGATACATTTCTTTTGCGCAACAAAGTAATCATTTATCAGTGCATTCTGCTGTAGAGTAATATTTAGTAATTTTAAATCGTAAAAGGAAGAGGGTTAACAGTCATTATTACGTTTAATATATGAATTATCAGCTGTGCACTACTATTTTTTTTCTTAATATAGTTCCAATAATTTACTGCCATTTAGAGTGATACCCTGTTATTGCTCAACTTCAT
>PQVD01001411.1:10201-36820 GCA_003012265.1 Setaria equina
ACCAACTAAGAACGGCCATGCATCACCAACCAAGACATACTTGCTTTTGCTATGCCTGAACAGTCATCAGTAACTTTCATTTTGAAATGCCATATAGTCTGTTTAATTTCAAAATTGGCTTAGCCATCATTTAAACAGAGTCAGATATGTTATTTGGTCCATTCTAAGTTTACCATTTTAGCAATCCATTGCTTCCATCTGACATAGCATCGAGCATTCAGGTTCACTTGTTGCTAAAATATAAAAAATAATTGTTGACTGCTTGTCTTGCTGCGTCTTCAATGTACCAGAAAATTATGTCCAACAAACGGGAGAAGTAAATAACAGCAAGTGAACGACTGATAAGTACCGAAATTCAGAATGGATCCAGTTCGGTTATTTATCACCGTCTTTTGAGTTATATTATATAGCCATAACGATACTTTGAATGGTGTTCATACCGTTTGGACATGGCTGCTACAATCGAACTAGTTATGTGAATGAATGTTACCGTGGACAAAATATCTTTCCAGTATATATATTATTTTGTTCTAAAAATTTTTTAATGCTTCTTCCATCACAGTGAATTAGCTGAAATGGTGATACTATAGAATTAAGTCAAGAATACGGATATCAGTGGAAACAACATGAACCATGAAGATGCACTGATAACTGTTTCTAAACCCCTCCCAACTTACAATTGAACATGAAACTTCGCGATATGCGGTAGAAACAGCAACAAGGATAAAACGACCCCAAATTGAAATATCGGGAGATAAACAGGAAAATAAGACGGGAATAATACCAAAACTTTCATAAATGCTGTTTATGTTACAACTTTTTAAAATTCTCACATAAGGTTTATATGTATAATTTTGCAGATAGAGCACATTCTCCTCTTTCATTTCAACTCTAAATTAATGTAAAAGTATCAACCTAGCAAATATTTGAATAAAAATGATTTCCTCTTTTTGAATCAATTATATCAACTTGTCAAACAGCGGAAGAAATAGATTATATCGTTTTTAATGGATATGAAATGATGCCTCGAAATGAACTTTTATATGACTTTTATACAGAGTTGATCAAAAAGTCTATAGTGTTTACTGTGCGATGAATATTGTAAAATTTTTTAGACTTTAGTTTTTTTTTTTTTTTACAATATGAAAGAGTGAGTAAATAGTCGGACTCAAATAATGCTTCAGATTTACTTGTTTGCCTGGTTTTTACTTTTAGAATGAAGTTGGAAATCATTTGCCTTGTCATTCGATAAATTATAAAACAATGGAAGAGATATGCTAACTGCATGATGATGTGAAAACAAAAAAAAAAATTATATAGCTTATTTAACTGCTGATGAAGGAAACGTTTTTTCCGAGAAGGCTTGCTTACAGTCTAACTCCTTTGCTATTTTTTCTAACAGAAGGTTAATTTAATAGTTTTTTTTTCTAAAGAATATTAATATTTCTAGGCAAATATTACGAGACTATTTTTGCCTTCATTAAACTAATGTTGCTTTAATTTTTAGCAGCGGCAAAATTCAAACAATCATGCGAACCAGAAGGTATGTTTACAAAGGAATTATCCATTACACAATGACACTGTTTCTATCATTTATTCCACTACTCTTTACATCAAAAGCTCTCGTTGTCAGTTATTAATTAATTACTTGTTGCATAGTTCTTGTTTTTGCTAATTGAAAAAAAGTATGAATCTGAACAATATTCTAAATCACAAAAATTAAAAGAAGGCGAATTTTCTAGCTAGCCGTCATATTTTCATAATGCAACAGATGTGGAGGTTGCAGCACTCGCTTGTGGTGAGAGACGGAATTCTGCAGAGTAATCCATGTTATTAGTAATTAAATCATTTAAACTAATTTATTAGCAAGCTTCTCTTGTTTTAATAGTCTTCCTGTAGCGTTGTAACATTTGTTTGACCTAAGAGAAACTTGTAGAAAATATCTTATTATTGTACATTGTGGTAGACTGTTGTGGAGAGGTTCCGCTACAGTTCGCAGAATTACAGTTACATGTCAAATGAATTATAAAATAGATGAAAAACTTTGAATTTATCGATTCAACACTCAATAATTAAAAGTATTGATTTAGTAAATACAGTCAGTAACTTACAAAAATGGTTTATGCGTATGCATGCCATTAGTGTGGCCGGTGATCAGACAACGGTGATCGAAATACGTAAGTGGTCAGAATGATTGCATTACTTCAATGATGTTTTAGCAAAGTATATTTCTAATTATATTCAATACCATTTAATATTTTAGAAATAAAGATACACTGAATACTTATCATATTTTATCAAGCCAAAAATTTTAATTTTCACTGCAATCCCGAAACATCTTAAAAAGGAAATGGAGTTGCGTGCTATCGATGCAGAGTTGTTCCTGACAGTTGTTTGAAGTATCGTGAAGAATATATTGCTTAACATAACAGTTAATTCTGCTAGCATGCGGAATTTCGAAGAAAAAGAACAGCAAATTTTAAAATAGAAATTTTTAAAAAGTGATTTTCTCCCGTAAATAGAATTTCTCGAGTAGAAATCTGTTTATATTCCGATTAGGGTTCAAAAACGAAACAGCATGGTTTCTTGATCAGAACTTCTTTCTATACCACTATTTTTCTTTCCATTTTTCATTCGTATAAATATTTCTAAGTTTATTATTATCTTATTACAATAAAACATCTTTTACTTCAATTCTGTAAGAAGTAGCTGTACTTCCGATCATAATAAAATTTTAAAATCTTTTCGAGAAGAATTACAATAGTTTTAAAAGACATGTTATAGAAACATCCTGTTTTTTAGATACATAAGTGAAAGACGATTTGTTCGATGAATATTTGAATTTAATTTTGTTTCTCACGTTATACCACACACTGATAACTATATGATCAACTTTCCGAAAGTCTTCGGACAGTTTCATTTTTATTCTCGATATTTTGACTTAGCTGCAAGGTTCCGGAATTTCTTTGTTGCCGCATACACTGCTGAAACAGATTAATTAAAATGAAGTTGCCACATTTAATTTAACTTATTTGCTTTCTTTGTCTAATACTAATTCGGCAAAATCTCGTCATTTCTATGCATTTAAAAGAAATCCTTTCAGGGAAGAGGAAAAATTCATATAAGCCGCCAAAAGTTTACAGTACTTTAATTATAAAAGCAGTACCTGAATGACAGTGTACGTGATAGCAATGATCATGACCAATACCAAGGCCTGAAAACAAAGTGCCAGGAAAGCAATTAGACACTTAACGTCTTCGGTAATACATACCAACTGACTTATTATTGTAAGTTTTTCTTCTTCCTGCAAGATTTTATAACTCTAAAATTGTTTATTAGACTTAGAGGAGAACTCTAAAAATCTAATCGAAGTCTTTTTGTTGAAATTCATCAGTGCTATGCAAGAATTCAGCTGTTTAAACTTACATTCTTACCAGCCTCTCTTATGGATTCTTCATAAAACAATATCACCGACTTTGTTCGCAAGCCATTACTTTCTAAAAATTTTGTTTGAATTTCCAACAAGTTTTTTGCAAAATAATTAAAAAAATTAACCTGGATAAAAATCATTTTGGTGACCTTATTGAAAAACGCCAAAGAAAGTATTAAATTTTGCCAACAGGAATTCTTACAATTCATCTTAAAGAGCAAAACATACCTGTTTCTGCTTTCTTTGATTTCTGTCTAATTTTCAGTTTATTCGATGACTTTACAGTGTATATGTCTCCAGAAAGTTGAAACAGACGTGATTCGGATGGAGTCATTATTGATCGTCTTTTCCGCATTCTATTTTTAATACTGCAATCAAATTATCGAAAATTTAGAAGATACAAACTTATTTGGTTTAAAATTAAATAAAATAAAATATTCCTACACAAATTATTAAAACTGTACTTGATTTGTCGGTTTTTTATAGAATCCAGTTGCTTACAGCCGATAGGATCACAAAATTCATTACACGGTATGATATATGCTTGGTAGATAATGTCAACCTGAAAATGAACTGGAGAGAAATATTACCTGTATAAAAGAACTACATTTTGTTCACTCTCCTTTATTTTAAAATAGGCCAGCTTTCGCAAAAAGAAAAAACAGGAAATTTTCTTTTGAAAAGAAGAAAAAAGAAAATTTAAGGAATTTTGAAATTTTCTTAGAATTTCTTTATTTACTTCATTTTTTCTTTGAAATTTCATACAGTTCTTTTACAAATAGAATGTGCTAATTATAATGAAACAACCTCGTCCGGGAAGCCATCAAAGACGATTGCCATTTGCAAATGATTTTTATCAATCCTATGAATATCCTTGAGCATCCCATCTGGAACAGCACAACTGCAATGAAAAATAAAATAACAAAAGTATAATTACAGTTGCAAATTCTGAAATGAGCAAATGATTAGCCGGAAAAATATTAGAAATTTTCGTACCCGTTAGAATCAATGATAGTAAAAGTTCTGCCATTTTTTGTGTCACGCGCGGATAAATCAATTATCGAAAATTTAATTGGCTTCTAAAATGTTACATACTGAAACTGATTAAGCTAAAAATATATTAAGTATAATGAGTGATTATTGCAAATTTTCGATACCTAAGTTTTGAAAGTTAATGTGCTTTAGTATCACAATAATAATTCTGATTCTCGGATTGAAATATAATAAAATCACTGAAGTAATTAAACTAGTTAATAAAAATTTTTACTTCGTGTAGTGTTAGCAACAGATAGCCCTTATCACCCATCTGTACTACTTCTGCAGGATGTTTATTTACATCCATCACTTCCATTGTGTACCTGGGTCGAGCTACATGATTCCGCAATTGTGACGTTACCTGAATACTCCTCGTCCTGCAACTTTTCTTTTTTAATAACAATGAAATGAGCAGCGATTTCAATGTTAAGAATTTCAACGCTATAAAACTAAGGTGATTGCTGGAATCAGGAATTCCACAAAAAAAAAAAAACAAAACTTGGAAGTGAACTCACAACATCTGTTTCGTCGTATTTTCATCTTCAATTTGAAACTGGAATGACAGATGCTGATCTTTCGGTAAAACTTCTAAATCGTTGTGTATATAGCAAATGACCTGAAACTAGTGAAATAAGTGAGGTGGTTGTAGTGAAAATCTGTGATGAAAATGATGATATTTTTTGATTTGAACTTATGACCAAAAGAAAAAGTTTGCACAAGCTTGTTGAAAGAAATTGGATGAGTACCGTTGATAACAGTATTTCTTTTTGGCGCCTTTTATTACTGTGAAATAAGTTTTGTTGACTGACCTTTAACAATTTGTCCTTGACAGTAATCAATTCAGTGCTACCTTCCTTTAACATTACCAAATTTGAAAAAGTTAAATAGGGAGAACGCTGAAAAAAACTATACACATTTCATATTTCTTTTTTGTTTATTTATTTTTGGCAGCAAATTATTCGAGAATGTGTCAAATGTTGAAGGAAAAGTTTGGGAAAAGAATTTCAAAATTAAAATACTGTCTGTCATCGAGAAGTGAACTAGAAGGTAATGAATACGAACAGCTTTTTGCATTCCGCAATCATTATACAACATTTCAGCATCGAATTCGTAAACATGCAAGAATTTCCTTTCGCAGGAAAATATTTTATCGTTTTTTGCTTTAAGTGTTCCAGAAAACATCTTCAATGACGTTCCATGTATATGCATTCGATCTGGCTTGCACGTCAAACTGACTGCAAATTAGAACTTTCGAAATCATTTTGTCAATAGATGCCAACCTCTGTAGTAACGTTATGCTTTGGCTATTGTTACTACTTCGATACTTTTTTATCCATAAAAATAAAAATTTAAATTGCAAAACTGACACTGTATGCAATCCTCTAGATCACCAGATGACAAATTTGAATCGTAGTTCTCAAGGGGATTCTTGTTCAGCGTCCGTGGTGACGTATGACTTAAATAACATATGCGTGTTTCTCGTTGATACGTAAAGTAGCGGCAGGTACCACGGTCCCAAGTGATGCATAATTGCTCACATTTAATCTCGTCACTTACGTCCGTAACACGCTCGTCGAAGAAATCTGTGAAACCTGATGATTGCATTCGAATGAACTGACACTGTGCAGCATCCGCAATAACATCTAAAACAGAAATATCAGGTCTTGAATTGCTGACACATTAAAATTTATTAGTTCCCATTTGCAGTTAACCATAAACTAAGGTGAATGGACTAAAAAGTTACTTTATGGAAGGCTTAGACAGGAATCATGCAATCTGAGTGAACTATAATAACAATATGCTCCTTCATAAACATTAAATTCAAACGAACTTCCAGGAAAGCAATTGTTTTCGTACAAATCCACCTCTTCACTGCCTTTGAAAATTCTTTTCATATTGTGAACGTTTTGAATTGAAACATTTAAATAACGGCATTGCGCTGATTTTTTATTGTATAAGGTTGCCCTACATTGCTCCCTAAAATATAACTTCGAAATGCATTGGGCAGTTCTTTGTTCTTGATCTCGAAAAACTTTCTCCATTACATCACAAAACTTCAGTTAAACCAAGACACTCTGCTGCTCCGTTATGCGGTTACTTTAGGCCTTCATGAACACGATATTTATCTCTGTCTCGATTGCTAACAACCATAAAGTTGTCCCATAACTGATTTGTTTATGAGTAGAATTTTTGAGCTGCATATTCTTCCGCAGTGCGCCGAATCCACAACAATAAGTCCCACTTATAAAATAGATATTATACTCTTCTTTCAAATTCAGAATCTTTAACTTGCTGAATGATTGCAAATGAATTGATGTCCTAAAATATGTTAAATTAAAAAAATAACCTTTCTAAGCAGGTGGTCAAGCATTTCTCAAGCGAAATCGCTTCTTTAGCGGCGTCTACAAATTTGTTGTCGATAATGTCCTTCTTTGGAAACTTTTCAAATGACCAAATGGTATTATTGGTACAATACGATGATAATTCTGCAATAAAACAAAGAAAACATTAGTCAGTGTATAAACAAAATATGAAATTTTATCTTTAAGTTAAAATCCACCCTTTTAACCATTTGCTAATTTGGCGAATTATTCATAGCTTATACTTTGAGTGAGACAGAAAGGTGTTGCGCTGTAAATTACACTTTCAGGAATAGGCATCTCCGATTCTTTTACCAATCCTGTGCGGTCGATAAACAGACATACCGGTTCATCCTTTACATCTATCAAGAAATTTACTCCAGTACATTGCCTTTCCTGAAATCAAGACTCATAAGGCATAGCTAAAAAATGCACTGAAAGGGAAATCTTCACTTTACCTTTCAGCTTTAAATATTTTGATGAAGTGTTACACTATCTAAAAAAAAAAAAAAAAAAAAAATAAAGATAAAAAAAAATAAAAAAAAAAAAAAAAAAAAAAAAAAAAAAAAAAAAAAAAAAAAAAAAAAAAACATGCCAGAATGATATACTTTTGAGCAGTGCTGAAGGCAATCCTGAAATGCGTTCGCTTGCAATTTGTCAATTATTCTACCTTCCACCAACTGCCCACGTTCGATGATGTATGTAATCAATGTGCACTCTAAAATGATTCTACTTTTTCCTTTTGATTTCCGATGCGCAAAGAAAATCTGCTTCAGAACAATTATTTCAAACTTTCAACTTCTTTAAAATTATAATTTTCATCATGGCATTTTTCGGCAACAAATATCATTTGTTGTCCCGAAATGCATTCATTCCTTATGGCGAGGGGCCTTCCTTATTACCCTTGTTAGGTGCACTGCAAGTCTTACTGACCTGCTTTTACGGGTGTGTAAACAAACCCATTCAATCAAAAATTCAACAAATAAATTCAGTAGTCTTCAATTTTATACACACTTTTTTTTGTCATTATAATCGGTTCTTCATCTACCAACACTCCCTTATTTATTTCCTAATGTCTATCTGATCATTCAAAACTTTTTAAGCCAGAAATTCAGTGACTTTACCGTCATTGAAGTCGAATGGCATCATCGCTTGCTTGGTACAAATAAAGGAAGATGCAAGGAACAATAACCGATCCATTGAAATGACCTACTGGAAAATCGTTTGAACCAAAAATTGCTTAGAAAATTTTGAAAAACTGCTGGAAAGCAATGAAAAAGCATGAGTATTTCTAGGATATAGTTCATCAAGTGATTAATTTCAATTTAGGAGTGATTAATTAGTCATTACCAAAATGACAGACACATTCAAGCACAAGAAATGACTTATTATGTCCCTGCTGTATATTGTCTTTGATTATTGTCCTTAATTATTTGACAGGACTGATACGAAGCCTTTTCGAAATTATTTTTCTTGTGGCAGTTATTGTCATTTATATATAAAATAAAATTAACAAGTGGTCTCCAAGTAAATTTTGTTTCATTTTTTTTTCAAACTTCAGTTATGCAATTGCCATATGCGGTAAATTTTGTTTTAGTTTTCTACAGTCTATATTTTAAATAAATCTAATTATTAGTCATTTTAATACATATTTTTATTTAAAATGCACAAGTAAGTGGACAAGTTTAGTGCTACTTCATAAACAATATACTACAACTTCCAGGGATCATGTTTATCTCTAACAACATTTGCTACCTCTAGAATATGTGATGACTTCAAAGATTAAAATAAGACAGGATAAGTGTAGATTCGTAAAAATTTTTGAACACTAATACGACACATTCATAAAGTTTTGGCAGAAAAATCAACAGGTTAGTATTTTTGCTATGAAAAAACAGAACAGATTCATCATCAATATTATTGCAATCTCTTCAGTCCCAAAAATTGTTCAATTTGCAGTTTAATTATTAATTTTAATTTGCCTACCAGTCAAATTTTTGATTACGAATTGATAGCAATACTGATTAGAAACGGGAAAATACATTCGTTGATCTTTAAGACCAACTGCTGTCAAAATTGAAAGATTCAATTAAAGGAAAATTTTTAAGTGCTTAGACTGAAGAAAAGCTATCGTCTATAATCTAATCGTTCGACTGCCTATGAAAATTAATTATGTGAAAAGAATGCAAAACGAAAAGAGCGATAAAAGAACTGAATAATATAATAGGAGTAGGAAAAGTTCTATCTAGGGTAAGGTAGTATAGTAAGCATACATTTTCAACTACTGAACAACAGTAAGCAGTAAAGAGGCGATTTGATTCATCCGTCATAAATTTCAATCCCTCGGCTCGACTGTGGAGTCAGTCACGGAGTTCCGCGGTGCAATTAGGTCATGGCCCGCATTACGTTTGTTTCCCTTTTTCCTATCCCTGGATTTTGATTATTCGGATGTGTCATCGTGTGTTCAGCACTCCTCCTCACCTACATCCAGGACAATTATTTGACAGAAAATAAAATGCAATTGAAATAAAAATATTTTCTATGCATATGCATGAACACATCCACTTTTTTTTCTCTGTGAAAAAATATCAGAATAGATCATTTTTTTTTTAAAAGAAGTATAAAGTTATAATTTCTATGAGAATCATTTTATTAATATAAGATAAAAGAAAATGATAAATGTGGAAATAGCACTGATAAGTTAGACACTCTTTTTTTTAGTGAGTGGAAGGGATAAATAATTTGTGTAGAATTGTTTCTTGATAGAAAATCACTGAAATTAGAAGAAATTATCGGACCAGCTAATCGCATGACAGAAATCATATATCCCGTATTATGTGTTGATTGATTATTATCATTATTTCTTTTTCCAAGCATAAGAAGCACAAAAATGCATGAAAGTTTCCGATTGAAAAAATTCATATCAAGGATATTAATTAAATGGCACCAGCAAATATCATCAAAAATAAATCTATATATCATTGGAAGCACTTGCATCAATGGTATTTGAGAAGAAAGAACTCATTCATTAGGTCAATTTTAGGAAAAACTGAAGTGCCAAAAACAACAGATGCCATACACAACCTGTAAATTGACCGGTGTCCTTCACCTCATTGAGCTGTGAATCATTGAATCAGCTCATTAAAAGTAAGTCAATAGGTGCCGGTGCAGCTTCTAAGACGCAAAAAGACATAACCTAAAAATAACTCCAAAAATGAGGACCCACTTTTGATATGGCTATATGGAACCTCTCCTTTAAAGGAGGGTATAAATCGGTCAAGGACATTATCGGAGTAATGATGGCTGATTGTTATGTCACTCCTCTTTTCCTTATTTATGGATAGGTATACCCCGGCTGTACCAATTGCATCAGCGACATCTTTCTATATGCATTACACGGACTTAAATGTTCCATTTTTTTCTTCTTTATTACCGAAAGATACCTTGTAGCTTTTAGTTGCACTATTTAATGCTAATTTTTAACAAATGCTTCATACCTCCAGTCTAGTGTAGATTCTGAATTCCAAAGTTACATTTCTTTCGAATCGTTAATGCTTTTCATAGTATTGATAAGAAGTTATGGATCAAAAGAAAAGTCAGTTACTTAACTCTAACCACAATTTTAGAAAATGACTTAATATTTTTATTAGGAAGACGTATTCTTATCTTTCTTAATAAGGGCAACTGCAGAATGAAGCTGCTAGATGTTCGAATGTTCGCTGCAATAACTGTTATAAGGATTTTATAGTATAAATATGATCGGTAAAGCATTAAAAGTGAAAAGCAGAAAAAGCTATCACATCATGTATGAGCAGTAAAAAAAACATAAAGAAAAACGTGCAAATCTCAGTAAAAAAAAAAAATCATCTTTATATATATATATATATATGCGCTATTTATAGAGGCAAAAAGAGTAAAGGAGAATCTAAAGCAATAAGTTGTTAATTACATTTCCCTTATTGCTTTGTCGAAATCGCAAATACCCACGATGTAAAAAACTCCGCATCGTGAAAAGCTTAGCAGAAACAGATGGAAGCAGTGAGAAATTCCCTTATATAACAAGATAAACAGAAAGACTCAATTTTTTGAGGAACCTGTCAAATTTACTTTTGTACTGGCGTATCCTACCACAAAAACAGGTAGTATAAAAATAAAAAATCGCCTTTCATATTTAGCATTTAGATTCTTGAGGGACAAATCTACAGACCCGTTCATATATGTGATTACGGAAAATAAAAAAAGCCATTAATCATGAATCGTATCGTCCTAGAAGAAAACTGATACGTGATAAGATGATACTAGTTAAGGACTACAAAATATTTTTAATATCATAAAGTGGAAGCAAAACCGAATTATACATATTTCTGCCTAAATAAATATAGTGCGAAACATTAATATGACTCATTCGACCTTATGTAATATCAAAAATTAACGGTATAACAACATTTTTGCTTCGTAACATCATATTTAAATTTGAATCATAACGCAACACTTTTACCGCACTGAGCTTCTCGAATGTCTTCAATTAAACCTATTCTTGAGCTTCGCTTTTCTTCACGAGCAATATCACGATAGCTTGCTTCCATGTGACGATCGTCAATCATCCGCTCTCTTAACTTCCAACGATTTTTGTTGTACCGTGGATTTATTAACCTTAAATAATACACCCTTGCGAAACATTATATTCAAGGAGAAGTAAAACCGGGGTCCTTAAGAAGCAGAATGTGCACATGGTCACACTGGAGCAAAAAAATACCGTAACGTTTCCTCCAAATCGCCGCGCTTCAGATGTTCGTCAAATTCGCTATCATCAATGAAATCATCCATTTCACTGTCATATTCTTCATCATCAACATCTTCATCCAAATCATCTTCTTCCCTCAGCCGACGAAGCCTAAACACGCCCATGATGAGGTATGCCGCTATACTTTAATAGTAAGTTAAAAGAAAGGAGAAAAAAGAAAAAAACAATATACTCTTCTAAACGTATGCGTTCGCGAGCTTTGAAGCGAGCAATTGCTTCATCTCGTGACATCACTCGTTTCGATGGATCCTGCCGCCGGTTGTCATTTCTCCCAACATTTTCTCCAATAATTCTTTTAGGAGCTCTGAAATATAAAAATTGCTAACTAAAAAAAAAAGTCGATTTAAATTTAATTATCCAGTTTCCACTCCCTTAAACAAAGGTTTCGCATTTGAAAAACTCTACAAATCATAGACAAGAAAAAAGACATTAATCCTAAGAATAATTCAATCTCTTTTTTAAAACCACTTAAAATCATATATTTATTTTTCCTATCATTTTATGCTAGACGTGATAGCGCCAGAAGGACTATTTCAAATAAAATTTAAGTCATTTATCCTATATTCTCACCTTATTTGTATATCTTTATTGTTAGATTCTTTTACATTATTTTTGGGTGCAGTCCTTGAACCGCCTTCTGTCCTAACACTTGTCTGATAACGTGCTACAGGCGGTCCTTGATATCTGAAACAATAAAATGAAGCCAACTACCATGCTCCATAATGATATTACGAAATAGCAAGCACTTTCGAAATTAGCAACGGCTAAAAATAAACACTTTCAATGGATAAATCCCAAAAAACTTCGAAAATGACTCAAGAAAATGTTAATGTTTAGGACTTGGCTGTAAAGGAGAACTTATTTAAGCAAACCTGATATCTCCGGGAAGATATCTTCGTGAAGGAGGAGCAGTAGAAGATCCAGATGACAGGGATGGTAAAACTTTCTGTTCCTTGACATGACTAGTATGGATATCATTCATCTTCTTTACAGCATTAGAACTAAATACATAAATACACGAACGTTGTGAAATTGCTAATTTTTTTATTCATTTGTAATTCAAGACCAAACTACACCTTCGTTGCCCAGTAGCAATTTTCTTATTGTTCTCATTATCTGGTTTTGATATGCCTTTGCTTTCACATCTAGTTTCTCTAACGTCTCGTCGAAGTAGCCCATTAGACAGAATTTTTTTTTTTGACGGCGGTGAAGCAGGAAGTGGTGGAGGATTAGGAGACTCTTTACCACTCTGAATTGCTTCTGCCTGAAAGGATTTCCTCTTTCAGAGCAAACTGACAGTACCTTATAAACTACAGAATACAGAGTTTGTCCATTATCACCTCTCTTCACTCAGAACATTAATATTTCAAAAAATAAATAGGATCTGGGAAACTGAGCTGAAAAACCCTCATATCCACCTGGAATAATATATTGAATACCAAATTATTTTGAGAAATTACACCCACCTTTTTCATCAGAGAAAGGAAATTTGATTCTGTTGGAGGTACGCGCCGCTTAACTGCAACTTTCGCCTCGATTTTCCTTGTTTTACCTTCCGCAATGCATGATGTGGAAGGCCCTGGAGAATCTTCTTTCCTGAAACATACGTACCTTTTAAGCTTTCCCAACAAAATTTTAATACTGCAGAGCATTGTTGGAACGAGATAATTTAATATGACTTTTTGATGAACACCACTTGTTTCAATCTGCAAATTAACGCGAAAAGGCAAAATAAACTTACGTCAAATGTCTCAAACTATTCTTTTTATTAATGCCAACTCTGTATGGACCACTCCTACGAGATTCTGCACCCACTATTTTTTCAGCTATCTTCTTTCGCTCCAAAGCTTTCACTACACTTCCACGCAAAACATTGTTAAGACGACCGGCCTCTTCCTAAAGAATAAGAAAAGCTGTTTTTTTTTATAAGAGTGCTCATAATGAGAGAATCACTATGTGTAACAATGCGATCTCGTGAATCACATAAATCAATACAAAGTTTAACTATATGCGAAAAAACTTTCAGCTTCTGTGATTCGCTTTATTTTTAAAAATACAATAAGTATTCTACGGTTAGTGGTAGGTAATTCTTTGGTAACTTACATCTTTAAAACTATGAGAACGAAAATGGCTGATAAATGGTTCGGTAACAGATAAAAATAGATCCTTTTCGATAGCTAACAACATTAGCATAATCAAAGATGAGTTGCACTGAATTACCAAACAGCCCACTAATATTGTGTTACACATAAAACAACATGCATTATCAGCTATGAAGAAATTCGCAGAACTGACCTCTTCTCTAATTTGCTGTTTTTTCAAATGTTCTTCGTGTTCGCGATCATTACCATACTTCTGCTGTAGCTCAATTGGAGTGCTACCGAACTGTTTAGCAAGCTTTTTATTCGCCTGTAGAATGGAATACAAAAATGAACCTTTATTCTATCTCTGCAGTAGAAATGTACGAGATACGAGGTATGCATGAGGTAACATGCTCCATCGTTGATTTAAAAGATGTGTAAATCACCTGAATGAAGGAATTTATTTGAATATTTTCAAGTCAAAATAAAGGCCTAACCTTTCCACCACAACTCTGCAACCTTAATTTTATAAGTTCCTCTTTTTGCTTTTTTTTCTCAATTAACGCTTTTCGCTTTTCTTCCTCCTTTTTCTGTAAAAATAATGCTATCCTGCTTTTATCCACAGCCGATTCTTCTTTTGTTCTTTTCTTCGGAATAACAAACTGAAAATTTTTCTGTGCGATGAAAACTGACTTGTATGTATTCATTTTTAAAATCCATCCCTTGGAACAACTCTCAGACTGGAGGAGCAACATTTATGAACAAAACTTGGGAAAAAAACGGCAAGCTAGGAAGCTAATCGTTAAGAAATTTTTAGGATGAAAAAAGGGTAATGCTTATCGAAAACTATAAGATAACCACATAATCCAACTTATTCAATTGAAAAGATGTGTGAGTAGTTCGCGTTACGCAAAGCTGAATGATAGTAAGGAAGATATGAAAGAAAAACGCGAACCGAGAAAGTGAATTGGCGTAAGATACGCTGTAATATGGCAGATATAGATGAGACAGAGGATAACTGCAAGGAATCAATGCAGAACCCAAAACAACCGAAATAAAAGTCATCTTAAGTTGTCTTCTAAAACATGAAATTCTTTCCCCGATGAAAGGATCTTAAAAACTTGATATCACTACCACCTTTCTTAGTATTTTACTTGAACAGGAAAAAGAGATGTATGTCTAGATGCATGTCTCAAACTAAGGCCTAAAAATATTGGGCGAGTAATACTACTCCAGCTGAAGCTTCCTTTTTGTAAGAAAATGGAAAAGGAAATCAACCAATGGATAATTAATGGAAAAATAACAGATTATCTCAAGTACCTTTGGCTGTTCGAAGGGGACTTTGACAACTTTCGACTGCTTTCGTTCTGCAACCATCCGTACATTCATACATTTCTCGGTTTTTTGACGCGCCTCATCGATTTTTCGAATTTCTTTACTTGCATTTTTAGTGTTACTACTAGCTTGTTTTAATATATCGTCGAATAAATCCATAACATCTGCTTACTGCACCATCACTCGATTAATCTAAAAGTTTACAGAAATTCAATATTCCTTGCTTGCCTCGCCAACTTATCCCATTTCGACAACATAGTAATGCTTCCTTATGAAAGGAAACTTATGAAAGCAGCATTGAAATTAAAAAAGTCAATAAAATAGCCATTGCAAAACTTTAGCAAATTCTAAAACTGGATCCTGCACACCCACCACGTAAAGACAACACATACTACAAAAATAACCACACCAAATTCTTACACATCACACAATCTCCACCACATCCAATCACACTTCAACAATTGGTTCTCGCTGTTGTTTGATGGAGCACAATGCAACGAATCTCTTCCCATGTTTAAGACATATTTTTCCGTACTAAATTTTTGTATGTGATTCTTTGAATGACTTGACTTCTGTTGTGCAGCATAGCTGTTAGGATAATAATCTGTGACCGATACTGACCATCCTAGGACATCGGTATTTTGTCATCTTGATTTTATCTATCTAGCATGAAGCTTATTCCTCAAGCTAATATATGAAGAAAACTAGCACAAAACGCGGCAGAATTATTCATCTTATGAAACTTTTTCCCGAGATTGATATATATTTCGAATCATTGCTGTGAAACTGGTAGAAAACAGTCTAACGGATGGTTTTTGCATTGAGTTATCTTGTCAATAACACACTCTTACATCCGGAAATTCTTCATTATACTCTCAATATCAATCAATTCATCAGAGTCAGCAAAATTCGGTTGATTGAAAAAATGAGGACGAGACTAAATTATAATTGCTTAGAATACTTCTGAGATAGACTATTTTCAGGTAAAAAACAGTCTGCTCAGAATCCGACAGTGACAAAAATCAATTTTACAATTTTACGCAACTTTTAGTTCATAAACAAAGGCAGGGAAAGCCGATGAGCAATACCATTATGAATTAAAAGTTAACAAAATTCAACTTCCATTTTACCCTCGTGTGAACATCTAATTCCACACTTTTTCGTTCGAGCACATAATGATTTACCACGGTGTTTAAAGTGACACAAAGACCATTCGGTCCACTGTAGCTCACCCAAATGTATAATTTTCATCTGAAAAATCAACGAAATATAGTTAATGAGATATGATGGAATGGCTGTTGAATAAAATTAAAAATTGGAATGTAATTTAAAAAAATGAATGCTCCAAAAGTGCCAATTTATGGAAAATACTACACTTACATTATGGCGTTTATTATTTTGACAAATTTTTCGTCCAAAATTTTTACAATTATTTTTGAAGAAAACTGGTGTGATACAAGCAGGTGTTTAGTGATTACCTATGCTAGCATCATACAGGTAACGATGTTGATCTGAATTTAATTCTGCTGATTGTGAGGCTGGAGTGGTTTACAATCCAGATAAAATCGATGGTCGAAAGACATAAGTTATACATCAATATTGATATTATGAGCTTTATTTGAAATGGCTTTATCAGAAAGCTTTCTGTAACAAATGGTATTGATGTCAGTTATTTATTATCACTCGTATTTACCTATCAATGAAACCAACACACCGTCATTTGTGTTCTTAAAACTATACGATCCATCTTCTTCCTTACATCAAGCAGAAAAATTCAGTTCTCCTGATAAACACTATGTTTGGCTTTGAAAAAGCAGTTTAAAATGATTTGCTAGGCTGGCATTAAAACTTTACACTACATATTTAATTGCTGAGTAGGATAACAATAATACCTGTTGAACAGAATTTTCTAGCATAAATGGAATTATTACTTTGAATCAAATTGCTATCCGCATGGTTCCGCCAATGTGCTGCATATTCCACATTTTCGAAAAGATGAGAAGTAGTTGGAAGATGAAAAGTTTAGTGGTGTATAATTCATCTTCTGAAATCCCATTGATTAAGTTGTGATGAAAATATTTTTTATTCCAAGAGAAAAATTTGATACAAAGGTTCTAAAAATAAGTTCGTTCGTTTTTTTCTTCTGACGACAGATAAAACAATGTGGAAGGGGCGTGTGGAAAGGTATTTTCCATTTGTTCATTAGCTCACCTCCAAAAGATACCGGTATGAAAAGGTTACATTGCAGTCGATCAGGATAATGATAATTTAAATATTATAGTGATAAGATCAAGGCAGTCAAGATGAGTGGTTCTAAGCAGCCAAATAATTGTATTCATCTTGAAACATGCAATATTACCGGTGCAGTGCTGAGTGTTCAGTATTGTACATTTCGGCCAGACTAATATTCTGAAGCAAAGGACATTGTTTTCATCAAGCGATATTGGCAAAATGACCTCATAGCCAACGACAAGATAGTAAGCAAATATGGCATACAGTTTCCTTCTTTTACCTAAACTCTCCAAAGTATGGTTGATGTAGCCGGAACTGCTTCTGAACCCTGTTTTTTATTTAGTACTTATGATGAAAAGCCAATTGAATCAGGAAGAATTTGCTCTTTGGCCATAATGCACAATGACTGATATGAGAAAATTAATATTAAATGATTGCAGATCTTATTAGATTACACAGTGAATTTTTATTAAAAAAAAACACTAGATGAAGCGATTCTAAAAAATACTAGAAGTTGGATACTGGCAAGTGGTGATTAAACGTTAGTTTCCGGTCGAATTTCTTGATAGTCGATTGCTGATGCATCGTACTGTTACTATCAAAATGATATGAAATGGTAGAATATTTGCCAATTTCGACCTTGTGACAGGATATTGAGTCAACTGCTGTGGTAGGGATCCAAATGATAATGAATCTTGCTCTAATAAATCGAGCTTCCCAGTGTTTGTGTATGTTTGTTTGTTTCATGTATGTTTATTGTGGATATTCTGGACCAAATGCAGCTGACAAATGAACTGAGGTAACTTTTTTAGAGATGCATTCACTAAACTCTTGAAGATTAATATTTTCGTCTTTATCAATTGCTTCAATAAATCAAAATATTGATTTCAGAATATGGTACTGTTACAGCGTACCTTTATCAGGATTTCCGATATGTCCAACTGGAGGTTCGATAAACGATAAGGAATCGATAAGCTTCGGATAGACCGAAAAATATTGTTCGGATTCATTGCGAAATCCTGGAACTGGTGGGAGCTGGCACTATTCGATGGAAAGTTGGGTGATTGTTTTGTGATAGGCTTATATAAGACTGGAAATTTTGAGAACTGATCGATGATTGGGGTCTTAAATAAATATATTTCTTAAAGAACTTGTCGTTCGTTTAAAATAATCAAAGCCATCAACTGGATGCAAAGTTGTTGGTGGCTGTTCTCCATCGTGATCATACAATCGACAACTATATTGCATAAATGAGTAACGCAGTTTTGGCTGGAAATTATCAGAAAAGAAGGCATATAATGAAATATTCTCCGTAATTGATATTATTCAATAAGGCTTTTGATAATTAAAAAGAATTTGCAACTTAGTCACAAAGTAATTAGTAATCGATAATTTCATCCAACGAACTGTTTGAAAGCAGAAGGTTCACAGCTAATTATGGACATGTTTATGACTATACTTAGTAGACATGTTATGCAATACATCACGTACAGACTCTCTAGACAGTATGATTTTGGAACCGCAGTGAAATTACGAAACTACTCAACATATGTGAAGGGGATTGTTGTTGTTAATGTAAATGCAATGAGCAATTGATTATTGCTGATAACGTAGATGCAATGATCCATGCAGTGATATGGCGTAACGCCGAAAATTGGTAGTGAGTTATCGATTGAATGTTGAGTGATCCGTTGAAAACAAGGAGTATCTACTCAAATAGGGTTATCAAAATCAGCTGATAATGCTGAAATGGTGATCACTTATAATTTCAATTAAACTCATACTTAATCTTCGAAACTTTGATTATTCACTGACGCTGAAGATAACGGAACAACATAAATATGAGGTACTTATAGTGTAGATCATCAATTTGAAACTGAACAGAAATGGAGCTCAAATTTCTTGAAAATATTACACTGAAATTTAGAAGATAAATGATGAAGAAGAAAGAACATAATTAAAATAATTGGTTGAAACTGCAATGTTTCAGGTGCAAAATTAATTCGTTATGATTCTGTTAGGCCTATAGGTCATTTAAAGAAAGTTATATAAAGTTTGACATAATTTAATGGTCACTAATATATTATCTCGGCCCTTCTATCACTAATTCATCACTCCCTCCGACTGCTCGCTCGTAGAAATCTCATTGGATTATTCTTTTATCATTCTTGGATTTGCTTGAGAAAATATCATTAAAAGTGATAGACATCCGAAGTTGCGAACTGATGACAAATTAAGCAGTGAAATAAAAGTTTGAAAAGGATAAAAGATTTGGTTGGTTACCATTTCATTCAGGATGACATGGCATTTTGAAATTTGTCTTATGACTGAGTAATAATAAGTGATAAGAGATTGTGATGTTTTTTGCTAGATAAGGCACGACACTATTAAACTTCTTATACTTCTGCTTTGCTTTCAGTAGCTCTTAGTACTGCTTATCCGTTATTGTTTCCACACGGTTTTTTCGATATGGCAAAGCTGAAAGCCAAAGATGTCATTTACTTGAATCTTTTGGCGCTTTCTGCTTTGGAGCATAGTAGTATTACAACGGATGAATTGAATAATTTGTCCAGAATCAAACAGAATGAAAGAATTACGACCGCAAATTGTTTTCAACCTCATGCTACAGATGCACTTGCAAACAGCATAACTAATTCTATAGCTATTCGCTCAAATATTCCAATATTGCAACTGAAGCTAAATCATACTCATGAAATTGATCCATTTTCTGGATTTCAAGAAAATCTTCATTTTGGCGACTACATCTTCTTAATTTCTATTTTCTAGAATTTCGTTTTACTAATTACTGCTGTAATTGCATTTTTATTCTAACACAGTTCATGAAGAATGCTTATCAAGATTTCTTACAGGAAGCGGAAGAATATCAGGATAACGGTATGAGTGACAATATATTGTAAACCGTTACATGCAACTGAAAAGAGCAAGAAATTCTCATAGTTCGAATATTACAAGTAAGCCAGTGAACCAGTAACAGTGAAAGACGATAAAGTTTTTCTTTTTAGAAAATCGAGATGATGATAGGTTTGCCCTATTAGTTGATAGCGAAGAAATGAAGCATCCAGCTATAAAATCTTTGCTACTTCGTCCCGGAGCAATCCATAGTAATGAGTACATTATTTCCTGTTTAGGTGTTTAAAAAACATGGTATTGTTTCAATAAGATATCAATCAACAACAGAAAGAAAT
Organism: Setaria equina; assembly: GCA_003012265.1. Taxonomy (NCBI): domain Eukaryota; kingdom Metazoa; phylum Nematoda; class Chromadorea; order Rhabditida; family Setariidae; genus Setaria; species Setaria equina. Next base: position 30,685 of record PQVD01001411.1, read on the forward strand.
AAATTATAATTAATGGATTAGTTTTACAGAAAATTGCATGTTGTTCGCCTGTGCAAACAACTTTTGTGGCAAAAAGTCATTTTTGGGCTTGCAAAATTTTTATAGCCCTTGAGTTCTGTAAATTTTATGACTCGAAAGAAAAATCCATTCAATGAATGACCGGAAATAATCAGTGCCACACTTGCAAAATCTTTTTTAAAAGGTTCTGGAGAAATCAAAAGTGCATAAAACATCTTAAATGATCTTCTAGTTGGAGGGGTAAGTATTTTTTTGGAATAGATAAGGAGCCTGTGCAGAATGTAGTATGCCAGTGTTGTTCTTTAGTTAGTTTATAAACTGTTTGATTGATCTGTTACAGTATTAAATTCCAAAAGCAGAACTTTAAGGGATTTCAAATAACGAATAAATGGCTTTGGAATTTCATGTAGAATCTTAATCGAACAAACTGGAGTAACTTTCACACTATTAGGTTTCAAGTTCGAGGTGAGATTAGGTGAAATCTCTAGAAAATATAGGGATCTAAAAATCTCTTCAGATAATGGCAACTGAACGATTTCTGCCAAAAAAGACGTCAACTTTGTTTTCATCACAGCAATCAAAAACTCCAGCCAACAAGATCTTAGCAAACCTACCAACGGTTCCAATATTTAGTTCTTTTTTTTTCTTTTTTTTTTTAGGGATTTCATAATTTCACAGAATTTTGTCTGATAAACAGCTAGTGACTGTTAAACTGATTTTAGATGACAGAAGTATTAGGAAGCACTACGCAAATGGACAGGAATGAAATCAGGAATACATTTGGTCGATCGATGAAAGAATCATTTCGGTATGTGGCGAGCGATATCCGCGATGAGTGGCACACTGAAATCACACCGGAGAAATACTCAAAAGGTATAGATACTTAAATTAATATGCTGAAACTACTATGGAAGAAATGAAGAGAATTGGCAAAGTGAAGTAAGTTCGGGAATTGTCTGGAAACATTTATTATACGTGAATAGTACACTTTCTCATTTTAGGTGATTTACTCTTTGAAGGACGTTACAGTTCCGTTGTAACGGCACGATCCTATCCACCCTTCAATGATTTCACGTATGTGGAACCTCGATCGTGTGTTATTAAAATGAAACGTATTGGTACCATTTTGGATGATATGTTACGTGATATGCATGATGTCAAGGAGGCTTTTCAACATATTGTTGCCCGACTTATGCGTGGAATAGTTATGGAAGTTTATATCTTAAACAGGTGCATTTCCTGAGTTTTATTCTTTTAAATTGAATTATGTTAATTCTCATTATCGTTTTTTTTTCTTTTTACAACAGAAATGTGGCATACGATGACTGCATGCATTTTTAATTAGCTTCTTATACAATAAGAGTTGAGATATTTTGCAGAGTCCGACACTCAAATATAATGCATGCGCATGCGACAGTAGTTGACGAGCATACATTGAGTTTACAGCTAGTCCTTCCGCGAATGTACCAATTAGAACAGCTGATTGATAAATATCGCCGTGACAAGGAGGGGAAGGTTATTGCATTACTTTAGAAGGCTATTTGGAGCCTGAGGGTGAAGTTTTTGTTGTGAATTGCATTTTTTTTTTTTTTAAACTTCCAGAATATGCAAAACAAGTTTGATTTTTAGCCGATGAATATTCGTATCATTGCAATGATAACCAGGCAACTTTGCCGAGCATTGTCCTATCTTCATGATGCAAAGATTATTCATAAGTTTGTTTTCTTTTCATCATTTCACTACTTTTTTTTCCAGAATTGGAAAGTTTTTTATTTTTAAATGAAAGTTTCTCAGTGACGTTCAACCAGAAAATATCTATCTGACTCGTGGTGGCACCGTTAAACTGAGCAATTTTACCAGTTCAAGAATGATCGCAAGTGATCACATGGCTGTAAATTGTCGTACTCCTAATGGAGCTCCAGATTATATGTGTGCTGAGAAGGTTTGTCGTTTATTACTACAACGCTTTGTTGGCCTTTATAGGAAGGTCAAATTCAAAACCTTTTTTAAGTGACCAGCCAACAAAAAAAAGAATTTTCTTTTGAAATCTCTTTGAAACATTTAAAGTTTTAAATATGTGGTATTTTAATTTCAGCAATATAATTTGGAACGTGTGACAAGCGCGACAGATTATAAGAACTATTCGACATCAGCAGATATCTGGTCACTGGGTGTATTGATACTTCATATGGTCAGCTATTATCCCAATGAAAGGTGGCACCGTTTGCCCCGAATGTTTGCTCTTCAGATGGATGAAAAGAGAATGCCGTTTCGATGGATGATCAACGATATGATGGTGCCTCAATTTCTACTTCATTCTTTTTGCAGGTTATATTATTCAGAGATTTAGGTCCTGTTTATTTTGAACTTTAAGTCTTCTCAGAGCTTATATAACAGTTCATTGAGTTTTGGAAAATTCAGCAACTTTGTGTTCGAATGGCACAAAGTGGTGATGAATATCTGAAACAGTATCTAAATGATACGATGCTCAATCTGGATCCATCAGCGCGTGCGACAGCTAAGCAAATCTTAGAATCACATTTAATCACAAAATGGTGCAATGAAAGTCTCGAACAGGTTGTCTTAAAGTAATAAACCTGAATTTGCGTGACAGGTCACAAAAATATCTGATTCTCATATATTTCAATTCCAACAAAAAATCAAGCATTTCTTACATTTTTTCCTTAAAGGATAAAAGTCATCTAGTGAAGCGTTTTATTTATGAATTAGATTGGCAAAATCGTTTGAAGCTAGATGCTGATGGCTACAACTACAATGCATGCGAAGCTGTTCGTAAATTTTCCTTTTTAGAATATTTCTTTTTTGAGATTTTGTTGAAATTAAAATTTTCAAAAAATTTATGTTGGCGTCATTTTGAGCTAATCTTTTCAAGCTAATACTTCTGCTTAATCACTGAGCTAATCTGCTATTCAGTTCATACTCATACTGAGGGAGCAACAGGGAATTGAGTTCACAGGAAAAAAGAAAGTATTGTTTGAATGTATGTACCTGTTGTCCCTTAACGTATGCGAAGGGAGATTTATTGTCTCTCTTGCTATCCATTATCAATCTAAATTTAATAAAGTACCGAGATACTGTTAATGAAGTGTGCTCTAGTCAAAAATCTGTTGCAGAAAGATATTCCAGCTGATTTTTACTGGGATGATACATGGCGAAAACTTGAAAGACTATCATTTACTTATCGACTTTATGTTTACGATTGCGATAATTTAAGAATAGGAAGCGAAGTTGAGTATGTTTGTTCTGTTGAAGTTATTCTAACCGAAAAAAAAAATGATTAAATTTCGACAGGCTTCACTTTTACAAACTATACAAGTGGTGCATGTTTCGTGAGCATATTCTTTCTTTCTAAAATTTTACAAAAATTAAATTTCAGACGAAGTTTTACTCACGCCGATAATTCATTGTTTCAAACACTGTTACTTGCTGTTGATGATGGCCATCTTGAAATGTTTGACGTAATACCTGTCGACCAAAATATTCGAAGTTTATGTTTCTCGCTCATGAGAAGTGCAAAGTCTCACTGCTACAATCTTTCTAAATGTGAAGCTGAAGGTAATTGGCTTTGCTTCCACTTTTCCTTTGGTTTTATTTCCATTTAAAGTTAAATCAAAAATGTTTGATTTGAATTGAATCCTTCCGCCACTTACAGATTTTGCCCAACTTTTGGATTAAATGTTGACTTAAATCTATAATCTAATACAATCTGATCACTTCTTACTGTCTACACCTAGTATTTATCCTCGAAATATTTCATGTAATAAAATCTCATTCAGATTAAATATAAGCAAACTTTCAGAAGTGTTATTCGATCTGCCACCGTCTTTTCACTGCGACATACGTTCGGCAAAAGTCGTTGTTCATTTTAAAGATTCTTGGCAGTCCATCCTAGCGTCTGATCCGAAAAACAGAAAAGTCTGAAAAATGTACAATGATTCTTGACTACACAGTAGTTAGAATTTCCCATTCCTTCCTATTTCTTGTATATTACGTTGTTTTCTCTTCAGTAACAATTTCAATTCCATTAAATTCTTTGTAAATTTATTTAGATCTCACTTGTAACTTCCTTTATTACGGTAAAAACTGCGTAAGTATTTATATATCGTTGTCATTTCCTCTATTTTGTTTGCGCGCAATAATCTACCGTGTATGAAATGTTATCATTACTAATCACTGTTAGATCCATGATAAGACTATTAGATGCCTCATAAAAGACTGAACGATTAAAAAAGAATTCTTGTATGCAGCAGATAACGTGTGCGCTATTTCGTACGAGCAAAGTTGTTTTGTTTATTAGAAGCTTTAAAATAAAAGCTTCATTTATCATTCGAAATGTATTTGTACTGTATAAATGCGTGAATAAATTTTCTGTTCATTTTCGTGTAATTTCATACAAGGTAAATCTTCTTCCATCATTTCTGACCCATCTTTTTTATACTCTTACTTAATTAGCAATTGGCAAGTTGACGACAAATTTATTTTGGCGAAAAAAGAGAATGACACTGAAAGGTAATAGAAATAAGAGAAATACAAACAAATGAAGCGTATTTGATATGCAGAAACAATGCTAATTCAGACTAGATTAGATTAGCTCGTATACGTATTATAATCCTGAACCATGTAGCATATATGAGGACAACTTCAGTAGCACCTAATATTTATTAATTAATAAGGCGTAGATCAAAATACGTTGGCGATGAATATTAAAGAATAATTCTTTTAAGAACGAATAGTTTTTATTGAGTAAAAAGATGACGGAGACCCGGTTCTTCTTTTCTTTGGAAAAGATGAAAACTTTCTGACGACCAGGTGTGTCACTCTTTCTAAGACTATTCAACAGATGTTTTGATTATAGCAGCAGAATCTTTTAGCTCTATTTAGAAAAAAAGGGAAAAAAGTATTTGTGATAGGTAGCCGTATATTAAAAATATTAATGGAAATAACTCATTTCCTATTTAATTGTTTCAGAGACAAGTTATACTTTTTCTACACTGGCATTTTAATTTCTAGTTGCAACCTTTTCCACATCAACGCCACAACTTTATTTAAGAAAACTTAAGGAACTAGTTCTCACGTGTAAATATTTTAAGAATCTTTAATAAATAATGATTTTGCATCCAGTTAAAAGAAAAGTAACTAAAAGAAAAGAAAAGAGAAGAGTGCTCTCAACAGAATTTCTGGTTTCTGCAATTCGGAAACATTTAGCTTCTGTATTATTCAAAAGATTTAAAATAATTGCAAAAAAAAAAGAAGAGAAAGAATGCTTCTTCATATCGCACTAACTCGAGGATATTCAAATAGTTATCACATTCCTTAACAGATGGTCATCCTAATTTTTATCATTCTGTAAATTTTGATCACGCATGATGTATCCTTATATGTATAAATTTATCTTTATGATATATTAATTATTGTGTCTTTTATCTGTACTCTTATTAGACACACATATAGTACGCTTCCGGTAGTTTAACCAACAAAAGCAAAATTTAAAAATCTTTAAAGTAGCTGTATAGTATGGCATTCTCATATTCCCAACAACTGCACGATGAACGCCTGCGCTTTCACACTTCTTCCTCTTTTAATATTTGCATAAATTGAAACTTATCGTTGAAGCATTATACTCTACACTTTATTAATTAATAAAGGTTAGGCACTTATATGGCTTTCCTCATGTATACTAATAGTGTAAATTCTCAGGATACAGCAAATATCCGAATATAATATATTTGTAACAAATAAATTTGTTGCTTTTGTTTTTTTTTTTTTTTTTTTTTTTTTTTTTTTTTTTTTTTTTTTTTTTTTTTTTGTTTTTTATAATGTTGTTTTATTTTTTTTAATATGATTTTTTTTTTTTTTTTTTTCTTTTTTTTTTTTTTTTTTTTTTTATTTATATTTTTTTAAATTATAAATATTTTAAATAAATTTTTTTCACTCAAATTTTTTTTTTTTTTTTTTTTTACTGTGCTAATTAAATGTTAAACAAAGTGTAACTGAGAATAAATCATTTTCATTTTTTTAAGTTCGAAAAAAAAAAAAAAAAAAAAAAAAAAAAAAAAAAAAAAAAAAATTTTTTGTTTTTTATTTTTTATAATTAATT
>PQVD01001413.1:0-26874 GCA_003012265.1 Setaria equina
TTCTTTCTTTCTTTCTAATCTTAGTTGATAACAGAAAGTGTTTGCGAATCAATGATTTCAAGTACCATAGATTCATTTGAAAGTGATTAGCAAAAGTTTTCTGACTCTCAGTTATAAATCAGCAATGGATAAGATAAATGAGTACCTTAGATGTATGTACTTGTTCATCACTTCAACTGAAAATATAGTCTATGAAAGTTATTTGTGTACCATATTAGTCGAGGCATTTATTGTCAGTTTCCTAAATATCTTAGGTCTTTGAGTTTTTGCTGAATTCTCATTTTTTCAATTTTTCCAAAATCATTCGTAAAATATATTAAGTTGAGATACGTTATTTAATGAACTAAAAAGTTGAGTGATATCACAGCAGTAACAATGTTACTTGTTGATAACTGCAAATTTAATAGTCAAACGTTTTTCGTATCAGTTCTGCGATGTCGTTTTGGAGATTTCATTTAATTTATTTAATTCGAAGTATGCTTATTATTCCCAGTATTCTCTACTTTTTCTTTTTTAATATATTTCAGAGAAAAAGCCAATTTAAATTCTAATTTGCTTTTTTCCTAAAAATCTTATACATTGTGAAAGATAAATTCTTTCTTAATGCAGTAAGTTGAAGCTTTATTGTGAAATCTCATAATTCATTTCTTAATTAAGCTTCCTTATGCTTCAATGTTTTCCCAATTAATTAATGTATCTGCTTACATGGGGCAGACTTTTTATTTCTATTTTTCAAATAGCTTTCTATCAGAATTTGCGATAAAGCAGAGAAATGAAAAATTGGTTGCAGAAGCATTTTTTGTAGATTGAAAGTTATAAGCAAAGGAATATAAAATATGCAAAAATATAACGTCTTTATTTAAATTCTTGTATGTTTATGTTACATACGATCCAAAAATTATGTAATTGAATTACGAAGGAGTTTCTTTTTTTAAATGGTTCAAGATTGAGTTGAACTAATCATTTATTATCATCTTTTCATTTCAAAAAGTCTGGCATATATTTGTTCGTTTACATTGTTACAATTATCATTATCACTTCCATGTTATCAAAAGTCAAAGTATCATAGCAGAGAAAAATAACAACGCAAAAGTTAAAAAAAATTTCCGAATTTCACTTTATATAACAAAAATGCTATTTTTACCACTAATTATTCACTCATTCGACTTTACACTTGAAAAATTTGTATAAAATATATCAAATTAACCGACATGTTTAGAAAAGAAGATATTACCGTAGAGTGTTTAGTTATGCCTAAATTGACAGTCCATATTATCCGTAAATTAACTAGCCAATGAATTAAACGAAATGATACGTCTGCTGGTTTTGTAAGTGAACGTCCTGTCAATAATATACTATACTCTCACTTTATGATAAAATATGATAAGTTAAAATAAGCTCAGAATAATAAATTATGATAAGTTTCTGAGATTTGTGAAGACTGAAACCATATTTTGTCGTAATAGTCACTTTAGCTTTTTTAAAACAAAATCTAAATCATTTAAAATGTAAATTTTCATAATTCAGAATTTTTGCTTACCTTATATGGATTGAGAATTTCTCTTTCAAATGACAGAAACGACAACCTGTCACTTACAGCTAGTTTTTTCTAGAAAAGAATTTTATGTCAAAATTTGAAACAATTAAAATGTTAGTAGAGTTTGAGAAATTATTTTCAATATAAGATGAGGAACTAAGTCTTTATTGTCTTCGAAATAGCTCATTTCTTATCAGATAAAATTTTAAGAATATTTTAATGATTACGTCAATTTCACAGTGAAAGCCGGAAGCAAATAGTTCATCGTTCTAACTTTAGTTCCTCTGATATTGTCAGATGAGCTCACACTACTGACCATTGACTAAAATTCATCAAATGTTCAAATGAATGCAAGCAGACTCATCGGGCTTTTCAATTAATCTCAGGTAACATTGGCTAAAAGAGAACATTGATGTTACTCTTCTTAATTGCTTCTATCCGAAAAATAAGTAACGAACCAAAAGGTTTTCCTGATACCAATTCTGTTCAAATTTCTTGTATTGTTGAAATTTATAAGTTTAGAAATTTTAAAAGCTGAAAAAAAGGCCAGTAAGGTCAAAGATTATGAATTTTAACTTTGGAAAAACTTCCCCATCTTTATTCATTTCAATTTCTAATTTCATAACTGTTTGCAACTTATTCTTTCCCATTCATATTTCATAAATTACCTTTTACTTTTTCATTGCTGATAATTACATCTAAAGGTATACTTAACAACTCATAAAATTATGTATTCATTAATGAGTCATTAATTCAACTCAAAGCTTAAACCTCTTACCCTTTCAACGTTTCATTATTTTATAGTTTTTATGGTATTTTTCAGCTTTACTTTCAATTATTAAAATTGATTTTAGTTTTACCAATGGGATCCAATACGTTTTTAATCTAATATTCGATTAGTGGTATTTTCGAAGTGACAAAAATTATAGTCTTGTCATTAAAAACATTTGGGATATTCATAATTGTATTACACTGGTTAAATTAGCTTCCTCAATTAAAAATAACTTTCACTTGAATTTTATTTATGATAAGCTATTTTGAGTTGTTTTACTCCAATGAATTATAACTTAATAATTATTAATTAGTAAAATTTTGCTCTAACTTTGTTAATTAGCAAAGAAAACCTTTTAATGTTAACTTAATGGCTTTGAAAAAGTTGGTGCTGCCAGCATTATTTAAAAATTTTAGAGTGGCTTTTTGAATTATTTCTGGGGAGATAAACTTTTATATAAGCTTAAACTTTCATAAAAGAAGCTTAGTTTTCAGATTTACTGGTGCTCACTAAATTTGTTTTTTTTCTTTTTTTTGCAGTATCATATTCAGGGAAGACAATCATTATCGTAAAGACTACTGTAACAAAAAGCAGTAAAAAAATTCGACTAGAATATAATTAGATCAAAATTTTCATGAAATAAAACTTGAGAAATTGATAAGTTGGAAAAGAGTATTTGATTGCCATCTCCTGTTACCGTTTAACTAATAGATACCGCAACCTCAGGTTGTATTCCATTTGATAGGACTGGTTTATTTTTCTACAGATCCGTTCATTTCTAGTAAAGGAGCAGTTAGAGAAGGTTAATTGAGTGAATCAATTTGTATCTTTGAAAGTCTCAAGTTCTTTTTTTTGCTCTTAAAGGAAAAAAAGAAAAAAACAAATTGATGTTAAATCCATATTTTCGAATATCTTTCACTAACAACTTAATTTGAGAAATGGATTAATCAACCTGACAGGTGATAAATAGTTTTACAATAGTGGAGAAATTCATCCTACTACGCGAGATACCAAAAAAAACTTAATGAAGAAGGAAGGAGAATCAAATTAGTTCTTAAAAATTTCTCCCAAACGAACAGCAAGCTAACAAAAAAAAAATAAACTCTTTGGTACATTAATAGGGATGTATGTGCATAAATGACATAGTAACTGATGAAATAATACCTTTCAAGGAATGTTGATTTTTGTTTTTGTTGTTATTGTTATCATTATTATTGTGAAATGAGATCGCATTAAGCTAGCAATGAAAATGATAAAGAAAAAATTGGATAAAATATGAAAGCTAACACCAAACTATCAGATGATCAAAACAACTAAAAAGTAGCAATTATAATTAACGAAATGGAAGCATTTCTGCTAATATTTGCAGACGGATGAAAGGAAAGTTACGGAATGCCGTGAACAATAAAAACTTTCAGGCACAAAATGCAAAGCAGAAAACCATAAAGCAACACTTCTAGTAATATTTTCACACAAATTCACTCTCTAATGATTCTTTTTCTCTGTTTCCAATGAACGGTTGGGAAATTGTTGTTTGGAATCATATCAGAAGGACAGTAAACAAACGACCGAAGTGATTCTTACTCGAAAATTAAACCATTTCTCATTTTTATTTTTAATCTATTTTAGTTTTTGTTCGCTTAGTAAGCAATTTTTGGGAAAATCGAAATTTTTTTTTCATTTTGGAAATTGAAAAATGCGGAAAATATTTTTAAATTTTCTTTTTTACATAAGAAAAGTTGTGCAAATTTTTGATTAATTCAAAGTTTGAATAACTTCCTTATGCGCATTTGTCTGTCTGTCTGCTTGTGTGCCCTTTTTTTTCAAATTACTGATAACTGATATGAATATGAGAGAAGAGAAAGGAAAACAAAAATGAAACAATTGAGTAACTTTTTTCAGTTTCAGCTCTTTCCTTTTTTTCTTCAGTATTTTTCAGCGCTGCTGCTAGCATTGTCCAGTTTGATCGCTTTCAAATAGCTACTGAACGTGGTAGCACTGTTGCAACGATCATAACTACAGATGCATCGGAAAATGAACTCTACCGATCCCGATGGATTGATAACACTTTTTGGATTTAGTTGACCGAAATCATATTTCTGAAAATTAATTTTGGAAGCGGTCAAACTATTATCTTTTTTTGTTCTGTAATTGAAACTATAGCCTGCACTTTATTATTTCATCTGTCGTTTTGCTTCATTTTCTCCCATCTTCTCTCTTACGAAACATTAATTTGAAGTATCAACTTTGAAGAGAAAGTTATCATAAAAATGGACTAACCTCTAAGAGACAAACAGATAGTACTTGATATATCTTATCCGATAAACTAAATGCTTGGTCGTATGCTTTGGTCCAGTCCACTTCTGGGCCAACACCAAAAACTCGACCTTCCTTTTGACCAGGAATGAACACGCAGTAATCCCAGGACTCATTTGATATTTCGTATATTTTCCCCTGAATAAAAAAGAAAATGAGGAGGCATATTCGTCAAAAAGTTTGGCTTTGTGAAACTTAAATAAGTTTAGTTTTTATATATGTGTATTTTAAATCTTTTTTTATTACCAGATTTAAAAGACAGTGAACCACTTACAGATTCATCATTTTCATAACAAATCAGAGCGCTAGCATTAGTTGTTAGCATTAGTGTTGCAGCTAGCCTGGCAAATAATGTCACTGAGACCATGACAAGTTGCTGCAAGGGAAAAAGTATCATTTACGAAGGAATTGAGTTTTAAATTATTTTACAATTATAAAAGTTATAAAGACAGTGGATTTTTTTTTCTGAATGAGATGAAAACGTAGAATATATCCGGCAAGAGGAATATGTACAATTCCGGAGCGGAAGCATGGGGAGGTCTTTTCTCTTTTTTTGATGATAAGCGAATGAATCATAAGCTTAACTAGAAACTCTACACTTATCTTTAAAATGACCTTATTGCTTATTAATAGCCAAATAATTTCTGGGACTAAAGTCCTATTGATAATGTAGAAAAAGATAGGAATGGTGATTGAGAGATTTCAATTACAATACAACGGAGATAGGAACTAAGATCTATGGGAGAAATATCTTTTTATTTATTTCAAAATAGATTAAATATACATATCACTTATAAACTATTACATGTTGAAAAAAAGGCAAAGAAAAAGCGGTCATAGTTGGTTGTAAATTTGCCTAACTGAAAAATTTTTTCGTTTTTTTGGACGAGAAAGAATGATTTGCAAAATGATTTATGAAGTAGTCAGGGAAGAAACCACAATAAAAGCTAATTGTGTAAGAACTACTATTGCTACTACTACTACTATTACCACTACTACTACTACTACCACTACTATTACTACTACTACTACTACTAATACTGCTACTACTACTGCCACTACCTGTTCAGACCTGCCCGAACTATTCCTCGCAACAATATTCCTTCATATATTACTCTTTATAGAAATAGTGTGTTACTTATGCATCTGAACTAAGTTACCTCCAATACATCATCCTTTAACTTCAGCTTATTGTTGTACACAACAGCAACTTATTGTGACACTATCATTTGCATCATTAAAGTTGCACTGATACTGTTGATCACTTATAGATTTCTGGACACGTTTTATCTTTTGCTTTCCTGCTCATAGTTTACTTTCCACATTTCAGTTCATTTTTTAGTTGCTTTTTTACTAAATAAGTTTGATAAATTCAATTAATTTGACAAATAGCAATAAGTTCCTTAATTGTGATTTCCTTTCTTCCTCTTCTTTTCCTTCTTAATAGACTGGATGGGTCAGGTCACTTCGAAGTGACTATCATTTTATTAATACATGTTTCATGTCTTCTAGATGTGGTCTTTCAAAGTAAACTTTCCCGTAATCATCTTAGAAAAAAGAAAAAACATTCTAGCCATCAGTTGCTAAAATCTCGCAAAGTATTCGATTGATGATTGATTATTCGATAATCCGTCATACATCCCCGTAAACTACAAGATAACGAACAGTAGCAGTTCTGTTCTCTGTAGTCTTCCACCCGGAATCGATAATACCATAACCCATAACAGGACGCGGGAAATGACAGTTAAGCTTCTAATTAGTCTGGATATCCACTGAAGTTGCAACAGTACATCGGATCGACCGCCCGAGGAACACCCGCACTCTTCACTTACCAGAGAGTGGGAATGCCCGGACTGGACTGAATGACATTCACTTATTGCTCTTTCCCCCGCCTCCTTGTGTCCTGCTCCGCCCACTAGGCCACGCCTCCAACCTTTTCCTTTTTCATTATTAAGATTTAAAAAGAAACAAAAATAATTATGTCTTATCACATGATATCTACTGATGAACATTTCATGATAAGTTGGTAGTACAGTAGTATATCCTAGATTAGTATCCAGGTTACTTTGCAGTCAATCTTTCATATTTGTCAAGAATTAGCTAACCTGTCTATTACATTAAATACATACTTTGAAAATTCTTCATTCCAATACAAAGCACTACTGTACTTTTGAAATTTTTAAAGGAATTTTGTCTAGTCAGTTTTTTAAATAAATTTGATACTGATATGCTTATTAGAACAGTGTGCAGGATTTCCTGAATTAGCAATTTAACTGAGAGAAAGAAATTACACAAGCAGTTGGGAAAAAATATAGTGGACTTTATCACTTAGCTAATCAATTAGTAAAGTTTAAAAGCTATAGCAAAGAATCATTATTATTACTAGAAAGTGAAGCTTCCTTAGTTTAAATTATAAAACAAATTTATATTAGTCATTTGTAGGGATAAAAAAACAAATGTCAAAAAGTGTCTTAGGTAAGAGAAAGGTTTTCGTGTTTAAGTTAAAGTAATGTTAACATTATCAAGAGCACCGAAATTATAGGCCCTAATGAATCGAAATCAATTTATTTCTTTTGTTCCTATTGGATTGCATTTTTAATCATATTCATCAAGGACACTTTTTGACAGATGGCAAGTAAAACTCGGATTTGACTTCAGACAGATATCTCAGCAAGAAATGATAACCTTCAGCATCGCACATTTATCGAATCTTTGAGAAGAATAATTAAATTGATGTTAGGAATTTACACAAAAGTATAGTATCACTTTAATAAGATACTATTTTAGGGAAACTTTAAATTAATTCTCGAAAGAAATGGCATAAAATATACAATTAGATCGATTAGAATCGTTTTTCCAATTCCAATTTCCAGTTATAAATTTCTTTCATACATTCAGATAATGTAGGACTGTATACCCTGATAAATAATAACAATATTCTAATAGAAAATGTTAATTACTATTTATAAATATATANNAATTAATAAAAAATTTATTTATCATATTTAATTGAAGATATGATGGTAATGTATATGTATGTGTGTGGTGTTGTATTGTAATGTTTTTGCTTTTGACTTCAACTTAGGCGTGATTACCTGCTGGATTTAAGCATACAACTAAGCGGAGGAAAAGAAACTAACAAGGATTTCCCTAGTAATGGCGAGTGAACACGAAAAAGCCCAACGTTAAATTCATAGACAATTTACACTAAATAGAAATATAGCTCTTTTCTTTTAAAAATCTCGGGAGACAATGAAATAAGGTAAATGACGGTAAATCAAAAGCTAATAACATATCAAATATGTGTTCTTCCAATCAATGCAATTTTTTTTCAAATTTGAAATTTATTCAAATTCTTGATAAATTTTAATGCTATTTTATATCTCTTTTCTCTTATATTCCAGTTATATTTCGGTCATTCCCGTAATTTCTAAATATTTAAGCCGAGAAAAATGGACAGAGGAAGAATAATTATTTTTGGATTTTTACAGTAATGACAGAAAGTCGGTTGATTTAGAATTTAGCAAGTGGAAATCAATAAATGAATTTTGCATGTTTGCATGGAGTCACTACTTAATAAATGACAAGCAGCTGCGAAAGAATTTTCCATCAAGTGGAAAAGAGAATTTTATAGACTGATTTAGTCACTGGTAACAAATTACTTAAAAAATTTTCAAAAATTTAGAGAAAAAAACGATTAGACATACAAAAAATACTAACAGATGTGTGTAATGATTTATTGTTTATTATAATATGTATGAAAAAAGGAGATGAATAATTTCTTGACTTAATTATGTCTGCAATTGATAATGATTATTTGGACCTTAAAATTATATTTATTTATTTCAGTTGCAACTCTATGTGATTGTTTCTGCAAATTTTTCATTTATAGGCTGTTCGAAAAGCTTTTTCACGTTATGAATTTATACGACAGTGGGATTTTGCTAATGAGTCTGCTGATGTCCAGAGTAAAGAAGAACACGCGATCTGCATTTTACAGAATCTGTGGGATCTGGTATGTTTCCAAATCATAGTTACCTAATTCATTTTCTCTTTCTTTTATTGCTTGTTCTGTCGAGATGTGATCAAACAAGGGAGTTCAAATATCATTTCAGCCCATTCAGTTTTCTAAAATTTAGCTCAAAGGTCCAATCCAAATCGGATTTTTTTCTTTACTGCATTTTTTTGTTTTTGGAATTCCTTGGACTTCTCAATAAAATATCTTTTGGTTAGTTTTCAATTCAGTGGGGTTTGTAAATATTTCAAATTAAGATCTGTGATTTGGCTTCAAATTTTAGTTGAAAATTTCTCATACTACACCTGAAACCTCTCTAAAGCAATTTTGCTTTTTTTTTTTTCTTAGTTAAAAATAATTGGATAAGAGCAAACAAACTTCTTTGTTACCTCAAAAGAGTTTAACTGAATACATCTTTCATCTTTTTAAACTCTATCGCTCATTAGCACTTCACTGGAATAAGCCATGAATATTTCATTAAATGTGTGACATAAAATATCGAAAAATGTCACATTATCTCAAAAGGACATTCATCCAATCCATTTAATGAAACTGAAATTTTTATTCCGTACATTTGCTTAATTATGAGACTTTTTTTTACTTTAGTCCCAAGGCTACCAATGAACAAAAAAAGTGATTAAGAGAGGACAGAATTGATAAAACGATTAACGCATGATAAAACTCCGGTATGCTTCCACTTAGGTGGCACATTATGTACTGATAGTCTCGGCGATATTTCTGCTTGTTGTAAAATCAAACTTAATAGTATCGAGAAAGAGCATCCTACTCAAAGTCTCGATTACAAACTCAAGCTTCACAAGAAAAATTAGGCTGAAAAAAATTCCTCAATTTTCGTTCTAAAATGGTATCATAAAATATGATTGAAAATTTGAGAAAAAAGTGTCTCAACTTATGTTGATCAGTGATCATATGATACGATCTCGGGATTATTTATGTAAAAATAAAAAGTGAAATATTTTTTTTTTTAAATGAAACACAGATGATTTGTTTAATTTTAACAAAATTTCTAAAGTGCCATTTATTCAGCATAGTATTACTTGCTAGAAATTTGTGTCAATATGTTGAAATTTCAGAAAGTGTTCAGGTTTCAACTTTTTGCTTTTACCAGCCATTAAAAATTAGAACTACTTTTGTTGAGCCATTTTGTGGAATGCCAAGTTCTATTTCAAGTTGCATCTACTTAGTCTGTTGTAAAATTTCTCTCTTTCTTACTCTTATCTTGCATTGCATGCAACTTTGCATGCATGCATGCCGTAGTATCGAAACCTATCCAAAATTTATAGCAACAGACTCTCCCAACAGTTCTCCATCTATCCGTACGCCGCGCATCGATCATCTCCTCAAAAGTGCCTAACAGTGCCAGCCTTTCAACTAACCATTTCACTTAATTCATGTTTTGGCTAAAGCTTTCAGTGGAAGAGAATGAAAATATAAATTTCCTTTTTACTATCCCACAAATTCTTCGCTTTGAAGGACTAACTTCATTTAAGAATTTTCTTGATTTTCATTTGCATGCAACACTCTTGTTGACATGAAGTACAGGTTGTTGAAACTTGAAGGAACCCTCCCAGTATTCATCAGTTTTTCGGGATGTATTTTATTCGTGGTGTCCGTCTTTGAAATCCATCTGCATTTCAGTATTTATCTTTTTTTGCGCCTTCAAATATTTTAAATGATTTTGGAGGATTTCATCTTAGTTTTTCAATTTTAAAATGTAGCAGTGTATGGCTTTCTATAACGTAAAAAAAGTTGTTCTAGCAGCTTTTTCCCAATTTATGAGTTTGGATCTTGATCTTCATATCTAATTCTTTGCTTTTCTTTTCTTTTTCTCCAATTTCCTCCCAGATATTTCTTTCCATTCGAAAAATTTTCAAAAATTTGAAACCCCTCAAATCATAACGAAGAATTATAATTTATTCATTTTCCTTAATGTTAATGCCAGTTTCTCTGCTCAATACCTCCCATTTTTTGCGATTTTTATGCAAGAAAAGGTTTCAAATTTAGCAGAATTTAAACCACAAGATGTCAAAGTTGAGCGATAAAACTTGGTTTCTATTTCTGTCAGCTTATTTATTTTTTGCATTTTAAAAATTGGTCAAGATTTTTCTGATAATTAATTCGTTAATGCTAAAGTAAAACTTTTATGACCCGATAAATTTCAAATTTTAGCAACATGGAATGCAAAGCTTGGAAGACGAAATGGTTGAACGTCATTGCGTGGAAGCTGTTCGATTATTAGTATCACTTTGGATTGTACACTGTTTCGAGAAGACAGAAGGAGCAAGTTGCCAACATTTTCCAAATTTTTATGCGGAACTTTTCGGGAACAATAACCCACGACAAATTATTCGAAGTTTATGTAAAGCACAATTGAACAGCGTAAGTTTTTCTTTTCGACTGTACATTACTGTGTTTGTGTTATACGGTACAGAAATATTGCTGAATTCTCATTGGTTGATTATTGAAGTTTGTCAGATGTTTTACGAATATTTCCTCTTTACTTTAGGTTGACATGATGCTTCTTACGGATGCGCTCAGGATACGGTTGGAGCTGTTAGACTGTAACTGCAATGATGTAGATGTGGAGCAACCTGAGTTACCGCGAAGTTTGGTGCCAGAAGATGCCGAAAAGGAAATCAACGCCAGGCCTATTCTTACATTTCTAAAATTCAACAGTCAAAATTTTCTGTATCCGCTGTATCATAATTTAAAATAAATTCTTTCACTTTAATAGTTTACTGAATTAGGCGCTGTCAAATTTTGCTTTATTATGGGAACTGTATCAAAACAAAGAAGGGTAATCAAAAGCAGTGACACGTGTCATAGGTAAATTAGATTGATCACCTCGCTAAATGGCTTGATCGATCATCTGATAAATGACCCGACCCTTTGTCATGTCACCCATGATCGACCGTAATTGGGAGGTTACAAGGCGATGTTTTCTTCTAAAGGTCAAACTAACATGCTGATCATATCTTTGATAAACTTTACTATTAACAGTTGCTAATGGAGCTCTCCGATATTCTTAACAATTTTTCTTGATGTCCTCGAGATTATTTCCTTAAGGAAAATTTTTATGAATTTTTAATTAGCTGTCATTCTGAAATAATTCGAAAAATTTCTTCTCTTAAAATGACGCTATAGAATTGGTTTAAAAGACAGACGATATTTTTGCAGCTTACGCTTCGTAATTAAATGTATAATTGATAGTCATTTAGAGCAACTTCGTAGTGAGTGCTTCTTTAAATGTCAATTCTGAAAGGTTTTTAACAAAAAAAATTCTATTCTGAACAAAAAATGAATGAAGTGAAACTATTAATGACATTTCGCGCCTTCTTTAATTTTCTCCTCATCTATAACTGACAAGATTTTAATTCTAAACCTACGAAATCTTAACTATGAAAGGCCTGTCTAAGTGAGCTTGAGATTACAAATGCTAAAAATCATTCGAATTTCCATCACGCGGTGATATTCTTGTGAATTGTTGTATCTATTGAAAATGTCTTTAAAATAATCTTTCCTTTTTTTTGTTATATATACAACAACATTTGGTGCTTTTTATGTTTTTTGCTCCCTTTCTCCATGTAGTATATACATATATATATATATATTTAAAAAAAGACGTGGGAAAATAGCAATTATGAGAAAAATTTTAAGTTTGTTTTATTAAATCAAACTAAATTTTGGTCTTAATATTTTTATTAAACGATGTTTCAAGTGGTTCCAGCATGAAAAGTAGAAGGGATTGTATAATTTGACACAAAAAAATTCATTAATTACCGATAAAATCGAATCTCTCTTTTATTGATTTTATATTTTTTTCCGTCAAGAAAATTTCATTCATTTTGCTTGCTCTGACGAAGTATTTAATGTGACGTCAGTTGTGTCAATTTATTTTTCACCTCAGTTTATTAAGCTTGAATGAAATTTTACACAAGCATCCGAAGTTATAAGAGTGGGCGATGGATCTATTTCGGGAAAAAAAACTCGAGAATATCCGCTGATTACTAATTAAACATCCTTGCTCTTTGTATAATTTTGTGAAGCCGCTTCTGAGAACG
Source organism: Setaria equina (assembly GCA_003012265.1). Classification (NCBI taxonomy): domain Eukaryota; kingdom Metazoa; phylum Nematoda; class Chromadorea; order Rhabditida; family Setariidae; genus Setaria; species Setaria equina. The sequence goes on from PQVD01001413.1 coordinate 12,723, forward strand.
ATAATTATACGTCGGGTTCGCAGGTAATGATAGCTTAGTGGCTCACCTTAGCGCAACGTTGCTCCTACTGTACCATTCCGCTTACGCAACAGTTGGTGTTACAGGCAGAGGTTTTCCTGCTACTTTCAAATTGGAAGTTGAAGATAAATGTGAGATAATATTGAAAGATTGTTGATTAATAGCAATTATCCGAATTACTATTAAAGTTTCGGAATTCGCAAGCTATATTCTGGAAGTTTTGAAAGAGTAACAGCTTAACGGCAACATAATCGGTACATTGCAGGCATTAGTATAAGCTTATCCATATTCATTGTGCTACCAAGATCAGAAACCGAAAATGATTTAAATCTATTGACTATTTAAATCTATTCTTCAATAATTTTCAAGAACGAAATCGATTTGTTCTCGTTATTCTTTGCTAGAAATTTGAATTAGTTTGAAACTTTTGCAGAATTTGCTCAAGAAGTTATAGTATTCAAGAATCTTGATCTTAAAAGTGAAACTAAATTCCAAAAAAAGACATAAAACAGTAGTTATTTTTATTTTATGAGAAGGTTGAGCAATTAAAAAGGACATAATTTTCGAGAAAGTTTGATTTTGAGGATAACATTTGAACTAGTTCCGTACTTTATTTATTCTACACACTTTTCGAAGACATTTTACAAGAGAATATGAATTTTTAATAGTTAAATAATCCTCTTTAGATATACGGAACGAAAACATTCACAAGAATACATTCTTCTGGGAAAAATAAGAGTGACTTGAAATACTTCATTCAGAAACTTGTATCTAATGCTAAGAAATTGAATTAGCAGTATTTTCGAGCTTCGCTTCCGTTATTTGAGAAATTTGGTACTTCACTTAAAGACGAGAATTTTTTTTAATTATTAGTAGTTCAACAAGCTCTTATACAACTTGCAATACCTATGCAATGACTTCCCATTATCGTTTACAATGGCAGAATTTGATGAGACGTTATACAGATGATAGCTAGAATTAAATAAATTAAGATTGTCCTGGAAAACAAATTTAAATATTAATATTAGCATCATTTACATCTCATAATAAAAATGTCGAAAGAAAATTTAATTTCCAGAAAGGTAAAAGTCAAAATAAGTTGGACCTCAAAAATTTCACTATGGCATTTCTATGTAGAATCGATAGTTGAAATATCAGTATTAGAAGAATCACTGAAATCAACTGGAAAACCAAGCGAGAATGGTGCAAGAATCTTAGAGACTCCACAGTCTGATGGGCAATACATGGCCGGCATTCCAGCTTCTCCCGGTGGACCCCAAGGTCCTCTCTCACCAAATGCACCTGTCTAAAAGGGGTAGCTTGAGCAAACTGAAAACAGATTAGATAATGTAGACAAAAAAATAACTTTCACTTACATTTCCCTGGAAACCAGGTGAGCCAGTCGTTCCTTGCAGTCCTTGCTTACCAGGAATATTGGATCGTCGACCTGGTATACCTCGTGGCCCCTTAGCACCCGCAGGACCTGGTAAACCTTTCGGTCCTTTTAAACCAACACCCGCTAAAAAGTGATTTGATTGTGAAATGTGAATAAATTAGGGAATATAACTCTTTCAACCGATCATCTCTTGGAAATAAGAAATTATATTCTCTTCCCTCAAAAGGGCAAAGGATCTGTTTTTGCTGCGAAGAATAAGATATATTGCTAAACTGACCAAAAGCATCGTCACCGGTCACTCCTGGTAGACCAGTTGGTCCTCTTTTTCCACGTGGTCCTTCCAGTCCACTGTTTCCAATCAATCCATTTTGACCTGGTTTACCAGGTTGACCTGAAACCATATAGATTCCAGCATTCAATTTTAGTACATAGTACATGTTGAAGACTTTCTAGAAACCAATGCCATTCATTAGTGAATATTTTATAAAAAAAAACCAAAGTTTACCTGCAAGACCAGAAGGACCTTGAAGGCCAGTTCGGCCACGTTCTCCTTGAGAACCGCGTAAACCCAGTGGTCCAGCTGGACAAATAGAACATGGAAGGTGGGGTAATGGTTGAACCATGACATCTTCACCATCCGAACCTGGTGGACCCATTTTTCCAGGGATACCTGGAACCCCGTCAACTCCTGGTTGTCCCACGAGACCTGGCTCACCCATCGGACACATCAAACGCATACATTCTGTATTTTGATTAGTATTATTAATCAACTTACAATAATTTTTATCATTTAATCAGTGAATTATCCACTAAAAGAAGTACTCCATAATATATATTACTTACTGCTACATCTTTCAACGGTCTCCAGAAATGGATTTACGCGTCGCGGAGAACGTATGATATGCGGCCTTATTTGCTTGGCGTGTCTTATTTCAATCCATAAAGCCGTTGATCTTCTCTGAAAATGTTCGCCCATTTAAAAGTACTGAAGTTATTTTGACGTGTCTGTCAAAGCTTCAAGAAATGTGACAGAGATTTTATGCCACTATCTTCCTTTTTTCTCTGGTATTTTAGTCTGGCTGTCCTAAAATATACCTTCGAAAGTAAAGGAAATGCCTTGGCTTTAGTGAATTAAGCTAAATCATCCAGTTTGTAGGCAGGAACTGGCTTACACTATGTGTGAATTTTTTTGCTACTAGTATAATGAGAGGATCGATTCTTTCTGATGCATTCTCATCCAAGTATCAGCGCCTGATTTGATAGGTGATCGATCAATGTTGATTTTTGTTTTTATAGATATTTTTTTAATTTTCGAAACCTTAAATGATTCTGCGCGCACTTCCGCCTCTAACTGTGTCAGACTTGCTTCTCGTTGTATCACAGCGATTGTCACTAACAAAGCAAACAAGGTTAGCACGGATGTAGCAACGGTAGCCAGTCCAAGTGTGAAGAAATGATTCTCGCTATTGATGAATTCAATCTGCAATATACATCACAGTTCTCGAGATTTACTTTTTTTTTTTTTGTTAGGGTTTCAAAATAAGAGACTTCATGATTCAAGGAAGGCAGAGCGAAATAAGATGGAACACAGTAATTGAATAATTAGCATAAACATATAAAAGGTGATAAGCAAAACGAAGATTACGTAAATATGGGACTGATCACAATTCACAACATTTGAGTCAATCGAGACCAATCAGTCCTTCTGATAAGTTGCAGAATGATCTTTAAAGTAAAAGAATTTGAGGATTATTTTTTTGGAAAAATAAAATAATGCGTAAAAACTGACCTTACTGTTAGAAAAATGAATTTTTTTCATTAAACGTACAACCGTTACAACTCTACCTTACACATCTTCATTATCAACGCATTCTTACACTGTGCAGTCTTTCAAAAGTTAATTTGCTGATGAATTAAGAAGTCCAATTGTTATTTGCTCAGAATAACGCTTCCAGAATTTTTCATTATTCTGATTAAAAGTCTACGGTATTCAATTCCTATCTATATTTTTGTATTTTTTCATTTAACAAATTTCACCGATCATTATTCCATCCGAATCTCTATCGATGAAAATCTTCATCAACATTTTATAGTGGGAGATGATCGAACAAAAATTGTTGTTTCAATTCTTTTAGCTCATCACATTTGTACTCAAAATGACAAAAGTTGATAGATCTTTTACGAAGTATTTGAAATGAAAATATCTATTTAATGGAGTAAAATTGTTGCAATTTTGCATAATTTATGAATTAATTACTGAATTTTGAAAAACTAAAATGCTCAGCATATTTACAGAAGGATAGGAAAATAGGCTAATATGAAGCAGAATTCTTGATATTTGATGTAATTAACTGCAGAAATACATTATTTCATCAGCTCTGAATTATTTCGTGAAAATACAAACCAAATAGTTCATTAATTTTCAGCATTAAATTATTTCTTAGAATTTCCAAAACTTTTTCAGCAGCATATTTTTATGGTGATTATTTAATATTTTATGAATAAATTCTTCTTCTTTAGACTTTGCCAAATTTATGCAATCTTTATCAGTAAACGCATACTTTAATATGATTTTGCTCTAGCTTCATCAATCACTCCACATAATAAAGGAAAAAGTTCTTCGTCCTCTGTAGGATACCTTTTGTATATCCAGACTTTTCAATTAGTTTTTAGTTATATCGTTTATACCTTAAAAATTGTAAGTTTTTTCATGCATAGAAAATGTATTAAAAAATGAAAATAGTGATAATCAAAAAAAAAAAATTGAAAATTGCCAATAACTGAGAGGAGAAAATTGTTGAGGAATGGATCATATGAATACGAAAGCTGAAGAAATTGAAATTTGTTATCATCATGATACTAGGCATAATACTTTTGTCTTCATGAGAATTTCTAAAATTGATACAAAGAAGTTTTCTTGATGTATCTTGCCTACCTTACTCTTTCTTAACGATAATTTAACTGTCATGACTAATTTACAAATGATCGATGAGTCACACCACTCTTCGACTCATTTTAAGACAACTATTGACATATTGCATTATCAGTAGAACATCATAAGTTACCAACATAACTTATTATTATCATCGACATTTAGCAACGATATGCTATGAAATATCAAGGTTAACCAAATCTTCCTTTAAAGATACTTTCCTTGGCTGATATGTCGTGGACAGAAGATCACTTTCCGTCATGCGAATCTTATTTTTTATTTCATAATATCAAAGATACTGTTTGGTCAGTTCTGTTTATCGCCGTCCTATCGGTCATCATAAGGCAAAAAACTCGAGGTCATTGGGTCGAGAAAAAAAAATGACTGTGGGTCACTTGTTCTCGACTTTACTCTCAATCACCACCTTTTTGTACACTGCAGGCAAGATATTATTGAAATGGGGACCATTTTACTTATATTAGCACTGCAATATGGCTGCTAGAAGTAGAAAATTTGAGAACGAATTACCAAAATTTTTGTAGCAATAAATTGGAAGGTTGCTTCAAAAAAAGGAAGTAAAAATAAGTTAATCCCGAGATCTTTGGATTTAAAAGAATTGGTTATATTTGAAAACAGTAGTAGTGAGTTGATAACTTGATTTAGACTAATAAAAAAGGATCCATCAGCCTGAAATAGCAATGTTTTCATACACAGAAGCGAAGTAGCTTGACTTGAAATCTATAACCTAATAAAGTAATTTTCATATATTGAAGCTGAGAGAAATAGTTCTGAATTGCTGAATTTTATTGAATCATTTTCAAAAGAACAATAGCTGAGATTCACAGATACAATAAAGTTTTGGGGAATTATTTGAGAGTATTGTTTCATTGCAGATATTACTTGTGATAATACTCATCAGTTATATTTAAGTTCAGTCATCGTTGTCAATGCACCTTGTACGTCTTACGTTAAATGTGGGCTTAGAAATGACTGGAAATTGGAAAGCAGAACTAGAAAAGGAAGAGATACTGAGAATTTGAAGTAAACTACCGGAGGCTTAATCGTCAGTCATTCGCATTCACTTAATAATTGATTGAGAGCTAAAATGTTACGTCAAAGCACAAAACATTATGATTAGCTAAGGTAATTTCAGCAATTAGAAGCAATTAAAATCTAATAATGTCTGATTTCGATACTACACGCAGTGATGTAAAGTCGAAAGCAAGCTCTGATCTTCACCAGTGGACGACATAATAAAAGTACTTTCAGAAGTGTGCACCACAACATTTTCTTCCTCATTAATTACGAGTGTGATAATTCAAAGAGTTCATATGGTATTACCTTACGCTACTGTAAGATTGCATGAATTAATGAACAAATAAAAGGGGTGAGTAAATCAATGGTAGAATGTTTGGTTTCAACATTACAATTCACTATTCAAAAATTATAGATGCTTAACAGTTAGTGGTTTGTTGCATGTTAATTCTCTAAGATTATTTTAACTTTTTAATTATTTTAACTTTGGAAGTAGTTTTAGGATGTTTTACTGCTAATACTGGACATGTTAAGATTAGAGTAAGGAAAAAGCTGCCCAATATCAGACAAAAATATCATCTTAACAACCGTACAGTAGTGAGAAAAGTCCTTCATACGATATCACTTTCATATAATAAAATAACAGACTTTAGTTCTCAGTTGTTTAACTAAAGCTGTAAAATCATTTCGAAAGTCAAACAATAATATTAACTTTCGATAAATGTTGGATGTAGTTTTATCAATCGTACTTTTAAAGTGAAAACTAAGACAGATTATAATAGTAGATCTTCTAAATCTTTCTCATTCTGAAAGTAGTAATTAGATAATGATAATCTCTTTATTATGTTGTTTATATCAGGAAAGTTTAGAGATAAAAATTTCCAGCATTAAATTCTACACGTCATTTGAATGCCATACAAATTATACAATTCAGTTGTAAGGTAACAATTAATTATGATAATTCTTATATGCTAAGTAGCGATTAACATAAATTTTTTTCATTTCCAATTTCATATCTTTATGGCAACTCGGCCAATCCATTATATCGTAGTACTGAAATATATTGATACTTGTATTTACTTTTCTCAAGTTTTACATATTTTGATAATTTTCTTAGTAAACACAGTACGTAAAATGAAATTCTGATAGCATTTTCTAAATCAATTGTACAGTGAAACTCACTCCTTGGCTCAATATTCACTTCCTCTGAGAAAGTACTGTTTTGAATTTCTTATGGACTTCTGGAATTTTCCAAAAATTGATCATGGAGGAAGAAAATTATTTCCAAAAAAAAAAGAAAAATGGCATTATCTTTCAACGTTTGTTTGCACTAATCATGCATGCCAGATTTCTGAATTTCTAGATTCTGCTTTAGATAAGTAAGCTTAACGTGTCTTATTTTCAAATTGTCAAGAATTAGACGTTTTTGCTCGATACTACTACTAAACATTGCAAAAACTTTTAAATTCAAACTTGCAAAATACGGCAAAAATCAACGAACTCAGATCAACTTATTCAGATGGTTCAATTGAAGTTGATGTTCATTTTCGATATTTTGTCAAAAGTTTATTGAAGGTGGTAGTTAACAGTGAAAGATGGGGAAGACATTGAAAAAAGGAAAGCCAGAAAACGGAAGTTAAAACTAGAAGTAAGAAAGTGAACTACATTGACTTCCTATCTTGTAAATTGTATCAAAAATTATTTTAATTATAAGTATTTTAAATTTTCTAAATTGATTTTAATACGATTATATAATATTGTCAAAGTTGTGTTAAATAGATGATTGTAAAGAGGTGATAGTGCTTAAAAATAGTTTAAGTCTAAATCTTGTTATCACGTAAGGGGACAGTAAAATGAAATAATTCTTCTTGCAAGCATTTTCTTTTTCATTCCTACTGAACTTTTAAGTTTTCTCATGTTTTTACTCCTAATAACACATTAAATTTCTGATTTGTTGAATGCACTGGTCAATTAATTAACAGATTCAGTGACTGACAATCGCTCAATTGATTTCTCAGCAATCAATTACTTTCAAATCTAAAAAAACTAAACAAAGATTTTAATATCTCAAATACATAGAAACATTTTACATTTATTTCCACAGACCGTATATTTCGAATGTCCAGTTTGATTTGATCATAACAGCTAAAACGCCAAGGGTGTCAGTAAATTTCTAATGTGAGAAAAAAGGCTCTTGCCAAGTCGAGATTTAATCTTATCCGTAGTAAGTGATTTCCTGACTAATATATTAACCTGAATAACAGGACATAATTTTGAAAAGTTGATCCCAATGATTAATTTGCGAAAAACAGTTAAAAATCTTATCACAAAATTAGTTTAAAATACAAGCGTATCCTAACCCTAATTAATGTGCTAAGAAATCCGAATTTTTAATGAGAAAGTAATATAAGAGTGATTTATTAGTCGGAAGAAGCATTAGAGTTTTAATATAGCCTGAATTTGAAGAAATTAAGTGAGCCTAAATTAGACCTTTGCAAAAAGTCTATTTGGTATAATTCCAGACATATTGCTTAATAAACTATGTTAATTAATAACATGATAATGTAATGAAGTATATTGTTTAATTAATGATATGGTTAATATATGATAATATAATATTCTTAATTAATAAGAGTAGGAAAAAATGTACCTTCATAATGAAGCAGTGTCAGGAAATGAACAATTCGTAACGTACTGACCACTGTCCAGTTCAGTTCTATGAAGGTGATAAACATGAACTGACCTAATTTAATATCGGAGTGACCATCAGAATTGAAATGACCAGTTTCTCAAGCCTATGCCCATTTCCTGCGCAATCATTCTTCTATCATTAGGAAATCTCATGAAATAATTCATTGACTATCGGACACTCCAAAAATGCAAACCTTTTAAGCTCTGACAAGAATAAGAACTGACAAAAGAACTAAGCTAATGAAACAAATGGCAAAATTCATTGCTAAATAAATATTGTAATTTCTTGTATATCTTAATTTCATTTAATTGCTACTTGAAATAATTCAATTTAACTGGGAAAAAACAATCTGAAAATTTGAATTGATTGAAAGTGCGGGTAAGACTGCCCAATTTAAGATAACATTTTCGATCATATTGTTAATGGAAAATGAAAGCTGATAAAAAATGTAATCAATCTGAAGACGTCTAGAAAGAAGTATATAGTATGAAGGGAACTGATTTTTTGGATGATTGCTTCAGAAGTCATTTTTTACCTTTTATCTTAAATTAAATTGTGTTCAGTTGAAAGGACATGTTTATTCAGAGTTACTTCGTTTTACTTAGTAGACTGAGAAAGGATGAAATACAATAGGACATGTATAAATGATCGAATGGATGTGACAACATAACTTGTTCCCAATCATTTAGCAAATATTTTAAATAAATATTGCATTTAATAAACGAGGAAATCAGTTCTCTCGCAGATAATTAGCTTCCATTTAATTATTTTTAGATACAACACATGTATCCTCAAGTGCAATGCTTCTGACTGGTTACGGCACCACCAGTCTATTCAAGTACAGTTAATTTGATTATAGAACTGAAGAGCTTCTGGATTTTATTTATTCACGTCATTGATGGCATGAAAAATATTTAAAAATTAAGGGATTTAATAAATTCTAAAGTGAAATGGATAAGGAAGAGGATGAGGATTGGTTTGGGGACTGAATCCAGGCTTGATTGAAGTTTGAAAGTTTTTCAATCATGCATAATTTTACACTATCATCGTGAGACCCAAGCTAGCATACATATTTTCTAATGTTTCAACTACTAAAATGACTGATTGTTGCATTTCGCCACAATATTTCCATTCTTATTTTAATAATTTCGTAGTGATTTAAGTAAAATATGCTATCAACTATTATCAACGAATGAAATAAATCATATTACTACTGAAATTTGAATGTAGTAAATGTTGAAAATGTGAATTAAAAAAAGTAANNGCAAATGAAATCAAAGACAAAAAGTATCGCAGGAGATTTTTCAAATAGAGTAATTTTTCGTTTATTTCTCAAATCCTTCGCCAAGATATATATCAAATTTATAAGTAATTTATTTTCCTTCCTTCCTTTTAAAGCCTGCTTATCAAATTCATTCCAATAGCTTTTTCTCAACAAAAAATATTGAAGATAGATAAAAAGTTCAATAATTTCTAACATTAGTTTAGTGTTTGCAAAAATTTTTTCCAGTACCAAAAACATAATTCATTAAAGATATCAGAAGATTATCAGATTTTCGATCTCCACAGTTTTTTTAATCAGTTAAAACTTCAGAAAACTAAATCAACTGGAAGCTCTTTTTCCTAACACTTCTATTATTTATTTGGATGCTTTCGCCTTACACTATTATCTAAATTATCGAGTTCATTAGACATGGTGTGACGCTCACGTGCATTACTGCATTGACAATCAACCGATCTTCAAATTAGTTCATACTTTACATTTGAACCTAGAAACTTTTCAATAAATTATTTTATAGAAAATGACTTAGGCATGACAAGTAAAAGAAAGTTCATCTTACCTATAGTAACTTTGAAAAAACATAGTTAAATCATAATAATGTGGCTAATAGCAAAGTTTATCATCCATGAAACTCCCAAAAATTACAGATGAAATTTCTTAATCATTATTGCTTATATTGTTTCTTTTGTTGCTTAACTTATTTTCAAAAAGTGTTAATACCTTTATTGAAAGTTCAAATTCATGAAATACAAAGGAAATGAAAGAAACAAAACTGATGTTAAACAAAAAATTTTAATTAAACGATCGAACTAAATACCCTGAAGCCTCATTTGAGAGGAAAATGTAATGTCGGTAGATGTTAATTGATCCGTACCACCTTTGCTGGTGCTACTTTCCATCTTACGATCACCTTTATCCTCTTGCGTTTTACTTTCACTTTCTTTTTTCTGTTTTCCTACTCCCGTTGCTTTATTGTCCGACAAAATTTTTTTACTACGTCTTTGTTGTTGTTGACGTGGTGATCGTAGCAGATGATGGTGTCGGTGGTGAAATACCTGTAAAATGATAGCTTATCATTGTAGCATGTAATAGAAGCAAAATGAAGCGAGAAATATACCTTAACTTTGACATCATCAAAAATCGGATCAAGTCGTATGTTGATACGATCGGGTGCTTCATCAGGCATGAATTCAGTTATTTCGACTTCATCAGCTTGCGTTTCTTCTATTACTACTTTTTTCCTTTTTATCATCCTTACAGTTGTGAAATATTTGTATATCATTCTGAAAGTCAACTGTAAGTTTTGAAGTTAATAAGAAGAGCTCAAAAATTTTTTAAATCAGCAGCTCTGAATAGCTACTTTAATAGTATTTATTACTAAAAACTCTCTAAAATAAATTTTAGTTATAAATGCAATATGAATATTTGCTTAAAGAGAAGGAGAATGGCTTACGGGTGACAGAACCAAAAATACAGAAGCGGTAAAATGCAGCAAATCAGCAACATTCCACCACTGATCAAATAAGTGTGTGTTATTGATAAACTTACTATTGATTGTGCATGTTTGTCAGCTGAAAACACATACTGATTGCAAGTTCAAAATAGTTTTTTTAGAAATGACAATACCAGAAAGATTCTAGGTGTAAATGTTATTTTTATTTTTATTTTATGTATTATTACTTATGCTCCAAAGCTATGTATGTAGTCAAATATATATGTTCAAATAACTGATAATGTTTTTTTGATAACAGATAAGCAAGCAGTGCAGAACTTAAACAACAAAGTTAAGTAAGATACAAATATCTTTTGTTGCAAAGGGTATTTTTTGGTGCTCGGTTATTGTCATATTCTTCGATATCGTTTTTTTAATATTTATACCACCGCGTCGCTGTAAGATTTTGCTGGAATTGAATCAAAGATGTTAAAAAACGATTTAATTTTTGAATTTAGTTTTTTAATTTCAAATTTGGATGCAGAAATTTCAGGATACTTCTTCTGAAATTCCAACTTTTTTTTAAAACTTGCTCGCAACATTGTTTTTGAAGGTAACCCATTGCCTGTTAATTTGATGATAGCTAACTTTTCAACCTAATTTTATAATTTAAAAAAATCAATCAGCAAACAGAATTTAATTCATGGTACAGATATATGTTCAAATTACTACTGATTAATGAAATTCAGTAGTGAATGAATGGTAAACAAACCGGTTAAAATAATATTGTTATTAAAAGTGGCAGTAGTCTGCAACTTTTATTTCACAAAAGTTTAAATCTACACATTTTGTATGCAAATTGAAACAGTACTAGTTATTAGTTCAAATAATTAAACAAAGGAAGAATTTGCAAAGAACATTAGGATATATGTATTTAAATGTTAGATTAAAATTAACCTAAGACAATTGGGGCGGTTCGAATGCTCGCTAGAAAAAAAAACTTCATATACGCTGTTAACGCTAAATGGGTCATCTGATAGTAGAAGAAACAAAAATTTTCAAAAAGTTGTGATGATTCTATATTCTACCGCAGAAAGAATACGTTTGTGTTCAGCATTAATCAAAATTATTTATTAAATTTATTACTTCATTTAACATTTTTTTTTTATTCAACACTTTCTTTAACTATTATTTGAGCCTTTTTTTTAGAAATCCGGAAAAGAATCATTTCCAGTACGTTCCAGATATCTAAAATTAGCCTAGCCATCATTGCTACCATCCTTGGCTGATTTTTACTTTGCATAATATGGCGTTCTATGCGTTGAGAGCTATAATAACTGATGGAAAAGATTGTGATTGAAACTGAATCCTGACGAGGAAGAGGCAATGTAGACTTGCTGTTAGTTAATGAAAAAATTTATTGCGAAATGAATAGGCAAAAAAATTTTCTTGCTAAATGAGACAAAACACGAAGAATCTTCGTTATGGAAACAATCATCAGCGCCGTTCAATGCGCTTCTCTTACGGCGTTGCCCCCGTAGCGCGATTCGCGTCATCTGCGCCTCCCTCAGGCAATTGACTCTTGGTAGTCTGTTCACCACCAGCTGTCACTAGATCACTGCTGGACGTTGATGAAGATTTCTTCTTTCCTTCTGCTACTGCTTGTGTACCGTCTGTTCCACGTCCCTGTTGAGCTACACCTAACGCTCCAACCGCCGCTGCAATAAGTGCTGCTTGGCGTTTTGCTTCATTCTCCTGCTGAATCTTCTTACGTCGACGTCGTAGCAAGTTGAGTTCTGCAATTAAGTGACCCAGTTTTTCAGGTTATGAGTTATCATCTTTCAAGTAGCTAGTACTTATTTCATAAAAAAAATAACTGAATTTATTACTTCAATTTTATTATTCATAAAGTATGATAAAGAATTTTATTCAGATGCAATACAAAAAAAAAAAAAATTAAATATCAAATCACTTAAACCACAAGCATGCACCATGCAAATAGGTTTTCAAAAAGTTATCAAACGTACTTCGGAGACGTCGACGTGCACGGTCACGTAGCTTACGCTTTTTACGATGCTTCAGAATACCCATCTTAATTTTGTAGCGACGTCGTGCTGGTATAACATGTGCCCGATGATAAATAATGATAACAATGAGAATTAATAAGAGAAGCATATCCAGAACAGCAACTTTCAATACAAATGCCATAAAAAACGGTCTGTAAAAGGTTAAAAGGTTAATTTATAATTCATGGCTTTTATACACCAAATCGCTTTAAAAATCAAGGAAATATATATATATATATATCAGGATAACCGGTCTAGTTTAGGTTATATGAATTGATTCAGAACATCTTTACATCAGGAGCCAAGTAGTACGTAGATCTAAAAACTGTCTTTTTTATCATGCTCAGATTTAGACGGAAAAATGAAAAACTTTACAAGAAAAGAACTCACGCATTTACAAGTCTACACTTCGCAGTGTATATTTCTGGCCTATGAATAATTTCACTTTCTGTTCCAAAAGCAACTTCTGAAATCAAATAACAACTTTAAAAAATATTTCATTAAAATAGACATTTTAAATTATTCAATGTTACATTAGTAAAGAAAAATTGAGAAGAAATTATATGAGGCAGTAATTATTCTGCAGTTTATACTTTGTTCATTACAATAACCGTTTGAATTATCTGTCGTTACCTTTTACCTCTGTATGTAATGATTTTTACATAAAAGTTGAAACTGGCATTTTGTGTAGCATTAAATTAATTGAATATTAAATTACTTTCGAAATCTTGTCTAGCCGCAGCTTTGGTTACCGCCACAGCATCATCCCTTACTTCTTCTACAGCTTCAATCTCCGTATCCAAAATATGCTTTGCTTCACTGGAAGATTAGCAAAAAAGTATTGGAGAAATATCAAAAGCTATTAGATGTTTAAGTCATTTTGTGAAAAGTTTAGTCTTATCAAGCAGAAAGAGAGACATAAACGAGAAAGAATAACTTTCGGTATAGTTACACAAAATCAGTAAGTAAACAAAAATTCAGACGGAAAACAAAATATATAAATATATTTAACTTACGCTGCTCTATATAGAATTTTGCCTCTGTAGAAACCAAGAACATTAAATGTACCGTTGAAGGTTATTTTTATGCTGAAATCTCAAAAGCATCACCATCCAGACTTTTCACATGCAACTTTTTTTCCTATTAAAATTAATTTAGGATAAATAAGTTAATCAATCAATAAGTAATATGCATGCAACAATTTACAGAAAAATTACAAACTCTGTATGCATATAATTATTTTCGTATATTTCCAAAATTATTTGAACTCTTCAGTGAATTTCACTTTGAAAATGAAAA
>PQVD01001413.1:26925-66972 GCA_003012265.1 Setaria equina
AAAAAAAAAACACTTACTCTTCCGGATTATCAACCTTTATAACCGAGGGTCCTTTGGAATCACTACAAATTGTGAAATATTACAAAGTTATCATTGGAAAATGCAGGATAAAAATTATGGATTTGCTAAAAGATTTTGAATCAGAGCTAATGCACTATTAAGTTTCATTAGTTGTGAAAATTCCATAAGCTTCAAATACTTCTAATGTTATTACAAAGACTTCCAAAACTTACTTGTAAAGAACATACGGAAAAGACGTGGAATAAATGAAATAATTCATGAAGTTTTCGTTTTGCACTTGTTTTAGAGCGTCAGAAACAATCATATTTGGTGTCACGAGAGCTGCTTCATTTTTGCGTCTCATCACGTAAACTACGCCACGAACTGACTCGTCGTACATAGCGGAAGACATTTCAAAATCACAAGGAGGCTAAAAAATATTTCAGCATATTTATAAGACTAACTGGTGGTGGGGATTTTTTAATGCCGTTAAGCAATTTCTAGTTGTTCAAAAATTCAAATTAAAACATTTAAGTTATTAATCCAATTAAATCTCAAGTAAAGTCACTTTTATGCATGAATTTTATAACACCAAATTAATTCAGAAACTGTTGATGAAGTCGTTGTGGTTACAGAAGAACTGACAGTTACTACATCGGAGAAAATAGCATTTTAAAGAAATCTTTGCTATCCCAAGCAAATGAAAGAAACGGAAGAATACATAATTAAAATAAACCGACCTTCATGAACTGTCTGTATGATACCTGGAAAATGAATTAGTTAAGAGAATGAAATAACAATTCACTATCTCATTGCTTCTACCCACCCAGTTTTATTGCACCACTTTTGAAAAACTCACTGCAAATGCGGGAAATGGCACATCTTGCACATCTTTTTTTGAACTTTTTGTTATTTTGCGCCTTTTGAAACGATAAGTGCATTCTGCCCGTGGCATTTCTTGATAATAAGTGTACTCATCAATGTTATGAATCGTATGGAATGTATTTTCTGCGATTGTAAACGAATTATTTTTCTCAAATTCCGAATCCAACAGATTATGAATGTAGATGACAGGTTCATTCCTAAAAAAGTTTCCATAAATAATCTGACAAAAAGGAATAAAACTGAACTTTGTCCTGTTTATTTTTGCTTAAGATATCAGGTTGCACCGAGTTTTACCCAAAGTAAGCAAGCCTTGGATACTGATCTTTTTAGTTTCATCCATAATCTTCTTTGTAGGAGATTTAAGCATCAAATATTCATACAAACTTATGCTTAAAAGAAAGTCCGCTTTCAAGTTTCTATACGTTTATAGATTTATTTTGTTGCACATACCATTGAATGGTTATTCAAATGAAGGGCTCAAAACTTACTCTGTGATTCCTTTTTCCACTTTCTTATAATCTATGGATACTTTTATTCGAACTCCTTCAACATTTTTATTGTCTTTAGTTCGTAGAACAGTTAAATATGAATCCAAAAGAATTGCGCGCATTTTATAAGATCGGTCACATCCTAAAGTTTATAAAAGAAAAGAAATTAACCTTGTCAATACTTAACTGATATTGTATAATTCAATATCTGTACTAGACAAATAAAAATAAAAGTATGCCATTTTACTTACTCTTACGTGATACTGTCAAAACAAAATAATTCTATCATACATACCACTACTTTTCGTATTTACTTTCTCGAAATCCTCAAATTTCATTATCACAAAGATGGTGCAGTTGATTATCCCATAAAATGATATCGGGAATTTTGATGTCTTTGAACGAAATTTATTTATATACCTGTAGTAATTTAACAAAAAGGCTGAATTGAGAATCTGGCATAAATCAGAGAATTAGCTGAATGAATTAAATGAGAATCTTGGAAGGACTTGTTATCACTGAGTCTTACCCTTCAATGATACTGATGTACAGATACAATTGCTTTCTGAATCTAATATGTCGATGGAAAATAATTTAGATTAAACATTGTGCTATACATTGAAATCAATCTTCAATTAAAATTTGTTAAGTGAAATTAATCAAAAGTTATTTAAACTTTCATTAGGCAACAGAGAAATTCTGAAAGGGTTGAAAATATAACATACTCATCTTCGATGTATTCAACAGGAAAATATAAAAGCGTCTTGACATAATCACCATAATTAGTCAGTATTTTTGTATTAGAAACGAGCTTCTGATTCTGGCTGAAGAAAAAAATGTTACTAATTCAAATTAGTGATGTAGAAAAGTCGAAATTAGTGGTACTAGCAGGACACACTGTTGTTTCATACTCAGTCATTTAAGAATTACTCAATAAAAAGTGAAAAGTGACTTCTGCACTTGGCTCATTTCAACATTAATTCTCTTCTATTTCTAAGCTTCAAGAAATTCTGCTTCCATCTATCTACTTAAAAATTGTATCTTGCTATTCTCCTTATTATTTAAAGCTTTTGAATCAGACAAAAAATACGAACAGCTTCCGTGATGGCCAGAAGCGATTGAAATCTTATTAAATACATGCTGACTTTTGCCTATGCATGCCTACTCCAGAAAGTTAACAATTGAACTTTCTTGATTTGCAAAAAAAAAAAAAAAAATACTTACTCAATAATTTCATATGACATCTCGATAGTCTTACTCCTTAAAAATATTAACTATTAAAATTTTCACAAGCATTTGTCTAAGATGTTAAAATAGTCATCGAAAATAAAATAACTAGCTTATAAAATTAGTCTGAATCGAAATTGTTGAAAGTATCAAAATTTAGATTTTATTAAATTAAAGGTATCAGTAACCTTTTACCTTCGCAGCAGTTTGCAAATGACGCCAAAGAATATTTGGATGTATATTTTTAGACAAAATGTAAGAGAAATTATCATCTTAGAGTTTACAAATACAATAACTTAACTCAAGAAGAATTTCATCAAAACGAATAAGGATTGAAAAAAGAAGGAGACTGTTAAACAAACTTTTCATTATAAAATAGTGTTCGACCATTTCGAAGTTGAAATGGCCATTGGCTCTCGATCCCATCATATGGCTTTAAAGTTCCGCGGTAATTGTCAAATTTACTCTTCAAAATTAAAAATATACTGACAGGAAAAGTCCATGCAGTCACTGTTTATAAAACTCTAAAGCTTCTCACATAAATTGACTAGTAAAATTTAATGTTACATTCCGATGCCTTTCAATCTTTAGTAGACAGTTTCGAGATAAACAATTGATAGATAATAATTCAAGGCTTGGATTAATAACTCAAATCTTTGTTAATCAAAACGCTTAGGTTAACTTTTCGGTAAAAATAACTACTGAGAAAACTACAAATTATTTTGGACCTTTTTTGATTAACATAAATTTTCGTAATGTAAGAAAATGAGTAGAACGAAGAAATATTTAATGTTAATAACGAAAAGATCAATTAATTGATAACAAGCACTGATAACAAAGCATTATTGTGATTAAATTTGTTAAGACAGATGAATAAATAACCAGCTTAGGATCCGGGTATTTTTTGAGCACTCCATCGTGATTTAAAGTTAATTTCAATTCATGTGCCGTGGATGAGTCCATATAAAAAATCAGTCTAGCACTGGTACTATCATAATCAACTTTTCGGCATTTTTTCTTTAGTTGCGGGATTAAAGTCATATCAGACTTCTTCAAATGAACAACTTTGATTCCATCCCTATAGTAAACGTTTATTCACTTTTCAATTCGGTAGCGATGCATATTCATTTATTAACCTGAGCTAAATATCATAAGTAAAGCTGTATAATTTAAGACTGATAAATTTTATGATTATCCAAAATATTTCTCTAGAATCTAAATGGCTGTCTATGGAAAAAGAGCATTGTGTCGGAATTATTTTTAAAAATTTGCTGAAGAAGAAATTTCTTGTTATTTCCCAATTCCAAATAATTTTTTTTCCAAGAATTGTGTAAAAAATTTTTAGGAAAATCAATGCCAGCCAAAATCATAACTGCAGAAATAAAACAGCGAAAATCTAATATATTTGCAAAAGAAATAGAATGTATAATCTTATTAATAGCTCAATTTAAAAATAAATTTATTGGAAAAAATGTATATATCAAATTTTCCCAAGAAAAAAAAGTTCTTTGTTTTTCTGATGTTTACTAACCCCGGATTAGTATTATATATTCTGTAATATGTTGAAGGGCCACAAATTACTGCAATACTTTCTTTACCATCAAACGAAAATAAATAAAATTCTTCGTCTTTTCCAATTTCTCCTGCAGGATTCAATTAAAAATCAATTATTAACGGTAAAATTTAATGAACACAAAACACCCTATATTTCGATTTGTGGCGTTTTATTTAAAAAAAGCTTACCTTCCTTAAAAATACGATGCGCAAGATCAAGCGAAAATAATATTTCTGAGAATTTTTCATTCTCATTGATAACGCGATATGCAAAAATATAACCATTTCGAAATCCCAAATAAATTGATCCTTTCGAATGTATCGCATTTACTTCTTTATCATGATATGCTTTAAAAAATAAATAATCTTTTTTCACTAAAAGCACAAAAAAAAAAAAAAAAGGAAATAGCAGGGGAAAAAGAAAAAAAAAAAAAAAATAAAAAAAAAAAAAAAAAAAAAAAAAAAAAAAAATGGATATAGCGTTGCTACTGAAGTATAGTCTTTAACGTCAAAGAATAATAAAGCAGTGGAAGAAATCGACACTCCCTGAAATTCAGTACAAGTTCATCATTCACACATGTTTTAATTAAAATAACATATGGTAACTTGATAAAATTAAATAAATCTCATATAATTTTATTGAATTACATTTCCAAATTAAAGTTGGAAGTTTTTCCTTCAACAAAGAAAAGAAATAAAATAAATATTTGCAGAATATCTGAAAACATACTTTTTCCATCGTTTTTTCTTAGTTCTTCCTTACACTTAGCATCGCTACCTGCGGCAAAGTAGTTCAAAGTTAACAATTCGTAAAATTTGAGCAAAGGTTACATCAAAACAAAAGAGCACTGTTGGATTTATAATTTCAGTAGTGGATTTAACTGTGGAATTCATTACTGCAAAAGTGAGCACAAATTCTACCAACCGAAAGATTCAATGTATACTGCCACTATTTAATTTTATTTCAACCAATGTACTAAATCAGTGATGACTGAGGAAAAACTTAATTTGAACTTAAAACATTATTATTATTATAACTTCAAACGTTGCAATCTAATTTTAATTTGCAAAACGTTAAACAGTTGTTGAATTGTCAGGGGAAGATTTCTGAAACTCAACTTGAACTAAGATATTTCATAAAATTAAATAAACTACTTAGAGGAAAATGTGACTCTCTACAATTTGAAATCTAAAAAAAAGAAAAAAAAAACATACAACCAAAAGCCGAATCGCCCATTTCATTATAAGCTTCAATCAAATTTTTGCGACCATACAAAATACCAACCCCAAATTTTATTTCTGTTTCGGCAATGCAGTCGAGTTGTAGTGTCTCTGACTTCTGACGTCGAGCCATCCTTAGTTAATTAAATTAATTGAAATTAGCTATTTAGCAACATGTATATACAGAGAAATGACACTCTTAGGGACCAAAAATGAATGAATCTGAATTTCAGTTGTTTTGTTTTGAATTAAAAAAAACCATAGTCACCTACCACTTAGATGTTCTTTTATTGACAGCCATAAGGGCGGTAGGCGCATCAACACCAGGTCTTCTAATTTTCTGTATTTTCTGGATGAATAACTTCGTTCCTGCTCTCTACAAGAAGATTTATTTGCATATTTTGCATTAATCATTCCAATGAAATACATCTTTAAATTGTTTTGCGCTCGTATAAACATCTAAATGGTCAGCACAATTCTCAGAATTTTTAGAAGGAGAAGTTCGGTTAATAGCAAATAATTCATTTTTTAAAAATGCATAAATTCGAAGGCGAGACATTGATAAGATGAAAGAGATACTGTGATATTCAATTCAGTAGTCGCAGTTAATGTATCGTAGTTTAAAGCTAGCAAGGAATATAAATGTTTTTGTTTGAATTTTTATTGCTCTCGCTAAATTTGTCCGATCAAATTAAATATATGAAACAATAAAATTTTCGTGCTGATAGCAAAAAAATCAGAAAAATTAATGGAAAATTGCTATTAACTTTAAAATAACCATATAATAATAAGATAAAACTATATTGCTAACTTCGAGCAAATAAACAAAGGATTAGCGAAATGATTGGCAAAAACAAATAAACAAATTAAATAAATAAGTAAAATGAAGAAAACGAACAAAAGGAATAAAAACAATTCAAAAATTTAAAAAGAAGGAAGGAAGAATTTACTTCTTATTTTATCAGTTCTTTGATAACAAGAGATTAGAGAAGTGATAAGATTATTTTAATTATTCTTTTTTGAGAAATGGCATATAAACTTTATAAGGAAAAAAAACTGAGATAGATTACCATTTCAATAAACTCATTTATCACATAATTAATGTTATTATCAATTTTTTTATCAGTGTTTTGTTGATGGCTTTAGTGATAACATCGACATTAATAATATTAGCTTTTCAACTGAGTTAGTCAAAATTCATATTTCAGCTTGGCTTTTTTTCAAAAAAAAAAAATCATTTTTAATGGTAAGGTTCTTTACTGGCAGTATCTCATAAGTAAGACTTTTGTTTTTTAAAAGTGAAATAATTGTTTAACTTACCCCAAATACAATTTCATACTGCCCCGGGAAATCTTTAACACTCAGATAGAAAAATAATCGACTATCTTTCGTAGTTTTGAAAGCAAAACGATTAGGGGACAAGTCAGAAAAGTAGGCCAAGGTGGTCAGTTCTGCTCGAAATGCAACCTTCTGAACTGTTGGCACGAAAACCAACCGGAAAGCTCCGAAATACGACAAACGTGTCACCGCGTAGATTTTGCTTTTATGTTCTTGCCAAACAGTCAAAAATTGCAGTAAGCCGTGTACTTCTATCAACATTGCCTGTTAGAAAGAAAAAAAAATTATGAAATATTTAAAAATTGATTACTGTAAGAAAATTAGTGCTAATGATGTGAATATGACATTGACACTTAGGAAAAGGAAAGAATATTTTTACTCATACATTGTGTCTGATATGAATTATTTAGCTTCAATGAACAGGGAATATACTCTTCAAACACATTTCCAGACCTTTTCTGCACAGAAGCAATTTTCCTGACAGAAATTTTACTTACGTTGTAGTTTTCAATATGCGAGGCCGAGCGATTATCAGCTTCTACCAGTCTTATAAAATCGTTATCCCTTTAAAATTATAAATGAACTGTAATTTAATAAGATCTATACTTCATTAGATTTTGCTACCGTCTGAATTTCCTAAACTGATTTATAGTAAATTCCTCTCTTTAAAAAAAAAAAAAATTACAACAACAGTTAATAAATTATTCATAAACGCACTGCCTTTTAACACTTACGAAATTTACTGGTGGAAATTTAGAACTAATTAGGTAAAACAACAACATTCTACTCCTTCACTACTTACTTAATGGAATTTGAAAATACTCTATGTAATCTAAATGATACCAATTTCGTGCTTTTTACGTCGCGAATCAAATATTACTTTTATTTCCTTCAAATTATTGACCAAAATCAACGAAAAGCTTTTTTTAATTTCTACTTTTTGCATCTATCATAATCATAATTTAATTGCAAATACGATTACAAGAACAATAGCTTACGAGAATATTTTATCTACAATAGCACTTGGCAAAAGCAAAACAGTTGAGTCTTCGCGGAATCCGTACATTAAATAATCGTTATCGGGAAAGGCCTATAACGCAAATTGTGTAATCGTTGAAAAAATAAAAGACAAAACTTGAATTTTCTTTTTTAGAAAAGCAGGAAATAAAAATGGAGCTGTCATTGGTGCGATACAATAAAAATAATTGTTCATTTATTCGAAACTTTCCAAAATTTGAAGTCGAAGAATAACCTTTCTAATATTTGTGATTCTGCAATCATCACTTTTTATCAGACTTTGACTCAGCAACAATGTGATTGCTACAACTGACACCAAATTCATCGTCTAAACTTTTTACAAAAAATTATTTCAACATAAAACAATACTGTCTGGTACTCATAAAAGATTTGTTTAAAATACCCAAAATAATATTTAATATCCAGAACAGGTTCAATTAAAGTTAATGTTATAAGGCTTTATGAGGTTAAGAACTGGAAAATATTAAATTTCCTCAACATTCATCTGGGAACAGATGTTTCAGAAACATTATAGTTTTATAAAATCTGTCTGGTTAACAAAATTGTCCACAATCAGTAAACACAGTTTAAGACCAATATTTCACAATTTGACTATCAGCTGATTATCCGAAGTGGAAATTTTCGGAATTTTTCTACTCAAAATCGTGAATCAAATCTCGCATCATTCCAATCAGTTAATAAGGAAACTTGTCGCCTTACCAAGCCGTTTCCGCAGCCGTTTCGATAATAAGCAATTCTTCTGAATCAACCGATTGGGAAATGAATTGAGATGAGACTGAATTCTTTAAAACAATTTGCAATTTTATATCATTTTATGCAAAAATTTGCATTTCTTCAGTAATTCATATAATTTAAAGTCAAATTGTGTAAAATATTATAATACGTGTTTCATTGCTTCTGATTTCGGAAAGGCCAAGGTCAACGAGTGTTATTTAAAATTGTCATTTAAGAAATAAGAGGAAAAATCAAAAAAGATTAAAAAATTTCACCTAACTAGAGTTGGTTCTTTACGATGATATTTTTTTAATTAAATAAACTTGACCTTACTACTTAGTGACTTCCTCGTACTCTTAAATAATATACTGTATTAGAAGAGAAAATTTTACGAATAATTTCCAAATCACTGCCATTTCCACATATAAAATATTTCTTTTGCAAAATATTTGTATGAAAAAACTGACAGATGAAGTTAAAGAATTGTTGAAATTCAAACTTGAATTTGGAATTTCAAATGGTGAAAAGAATCTCCTCTGAATTAATTTTGATTGCTAGAATTGTTTTATTTAAAAAAAAAAAATTATGCAGTTGTTGCTGATTGCATGTTATCATCTGATTCACAAATAATATTTTGCAATAATTTCACAATATTTATTAAAATTATTTTCTTTCGTTTCTTCTGGTTTTCGATTGCTCAATTTAAGACATTGAATAATCTGCCTCAGAATAATTTATATTTTGTTGATAATTTCGCCAAGGGAACTTTTTTGCAGAAGATTTGTTTCGTCGGAAATAATTCTATTTCAGTTTTTTGTTCATAAGTTGTATGTTCCATGCTTCTTACCTTCTGGGCATTTCCGGAACCTTGAACCGACCTGCTTTCTGTATTTCTCTTCTGTCTTCGAATTATTAAATACGAAAGATTGGTTCATTCTCACACTGATAAGATTCATTTGTGATAAGCCGCATCGGTTCTTCTGTTGTTAAGGCACCTTCTGATTTCTTTGTTTCCCTCTATCAATTTCTATTTTTGTTTGTTTCAATTACTAAATTATCTTCTCGTTAAATATTTACCTCTTGATGCATCCCCATTTTGCTTAAAACGAAAGACTTCAGAAGTTACAAAATTTAACTCTCCTACTCTTCCCTGCTTTCATTTATCATCGCTTCTGTTTACCTTTTTAACTCTTTTCCGAGTTAAAAGATGAAAGCAAAGACCTCTGCCAAGATTTCTGTCTTTTGATTTTTAAAATAGAATCTGAATTGTTGTGTTTTTTCATCTTAGTATTTGAGTGAAGCAAAGAATTTCATATTTGTTTGATTGAAATTCTGTAAATATATTTTAGAAAATGTCGAATTTTAAAATGGCTTTTAAGAAACAAGCATTCTTAGGGAGTGTCTCATATTTGGTATTGCTTTATAGGAAACCTCATTATTAGTGAAACCTATTATCTATTGGTCCGGATAATTCACAGTATGTTTCGTTCGTGAAAGCGATGCAGAAGGAGGATAAAATCAAATCTTCAAATATCTTAAACATCGAACCTTATCCATTATCCTTTTTAGTTATATTCTAATTACATTCATTACTCACCTTATGCTTTCACTGTAAGGTTTCAAATGATTGGTAATAACTTCAGTTGTAGAATCATTTCACTTTCCATTTCAGTGAGTTATATTATAATGATCTTTTCGCAATCAAAGGATGTCCTCATGTCTAACAGGAACTCGACTGATCTCTTTTTATTCGAGTCTAAACAAACTTTGTGTGTTTCTTTCAGATTTTAGTAAGCGATTCTCTCTTACCCTCTGTTTAACTTTTCCAGAAATAAAAAGTGTTAGATTTAAGAGTCTGCAATTTCTACGAAATGAGCTTTCACGTCATGAGAAAATGAAATTTATAAAGAATAATTGCTATCTGAAGAAAAGAAAAGCATTCGAGAAGACGTGAAGTAATTTCTGCCTTACAAAAAACATTTTCTTACTGTTTTTTCTAGAATTTATCAATTTTTTACTTCCCTGAAGCAATAAGCGTATAAAATCTAATTACTGAAAACACATCAGCTGATTTTTTCGAAAAAAAAAAAGAAAAGATGAATTTCATTTTTGCTGTGCAAAAATTCTTCTGAATATTTCAGATATTGATGAATCACATACAGTTGTTCCTTAATTGCGTAAATTCTTGAGCCCACAATAAATTGATAATTAATTTGAGAAAAAAGGACGAACAATGCAATTGGAATCAGGAACTGTAATTCAATTTTCTTTACCTTCTTTCATATACTTTTCCAAAATCAAAGCTGAAATTTCTAAAGTTAAAAGAAATTTATATCAGAAAAGATTGATGGCTGGAAAAAAAACTAACTTCTCACTTCTTAAAGAATAAATTGTTCAGAGCAGTCTTGAACATAATAAGTAAACTTATTCGAATATTAATGGTTTATTTCATCTTTTTTCCTTTTTTTTGCCAATTCATGATTGGACTGTTTAATTAACCTTCACAATTTAAGTACTAAGTTCCGAACTTCAATAGCGGGTCTTTGATAATCCTCTTATGAGTTGCAAAAAGTTGAGTGGTTGAAGAAATCCTTAAACTACATTTGTTAAATACATATCAGTTCAATTCGATCTTTTATCCAAAATTTTTTTTCAGGTTTTTGAAAGCATCTTAGCAGTTGCTAAAAGATCTAGAAGCGGCTTTTTTCCATTTTCCGTTATTGTCATGATTATCAGAGGAATTCTTCTATATCCTTTAATTAATTTTCAAAATCTATTCAATTATCATTCACAAGTTGCTTCTCTATGTGCTTTAGATCCTATTTCATATTTTCTAACTCTTGATCTTTGAGTTTTATAAATATTTTAAATGCTAGAGCCTAGAAAGACCATAACATTGATAATGATAAGTTATTACAAAATTCAAAGCTTCAAACCGCAGAAGATAGAAGTATTTTGCCCTTCTGATTAATAATTGATTCAGC
The DNA here is from genome assembly GCA_003012265.1 of Setaria equina. Lineage (NCBI taxonomy): Eukaryota > Metazoa > Nematoda > Chromadorea > Rhabditida > Setariidae > Setaria > Setaria equina. The sequence continues at coordinate 38,375 of PQVD01001413.1, forward strand.
ACGTTGTTAATGATAGTTTCTAAGAGTTAATCTGATTTAGCTGTTGTCCTATAGCTAATTACATTCGAAAAATAACCAACTACAGACAATAAAATTAACTTCTTTCAATTATATAATTACTTAGAAGTGATTTTAAAATGATAATTAAAATCATGGTAATTACTTGCATTAGTGCTATTAGTACGATTGCTTTTGCAATAAAATGTGCTGTTTCAACAAGCATCATTTTTAGCATTTCATTGACATTTGACGAGTCTAAAGGATGGAAAAATAACAAAAAATCAAAATATAGGTCAAAAAAATGCTAATTAGTAGAAAATATGAACGTTTTCATTATGTTTGCAGGTATTTCTTGATTTATAATTTGATTCCAGGCCCTGAAATTTTTTCAAATCAATTTCAATTTTATAATAATAACTTCGTAAAAGAGGAAGAAAATAATGCATGATTTTGATCTTGCTTAAAGTGAATAATTTTTTTATATTCTTATCATAAAAATTTAGTTTTTTAATAAATTTAGCATGCAATCATTGAAACGTTCACTGAAACCTGTCTTCGAAAATTAGATTAAACACTAAACTACAAAAGCCATTTAGGAAAAAAAGTCAAATCAATTATCTTTCCTAAAGTCCGCATTATCATTGACTTTCTGGAATAATTCCGAAAAAAAAGTTTGTTCCTATCAAAACTGACGGGCATTTAAGCAAAACTTAAATTCATGATTACAACTGTCCAGCATGTATGCATTGGAATATAATTATTAGAAATTATTCAGATATTACCAATAATAGTTTTTATATCAGTTTCTTCCCTTTCCTTTCAATTTTTATGTAAATTTCATTAAAACTTATTTAATAAAAATTTTTAATAAAAATTACTTTCATTTGATTGGACGATTTTGTTTAAATTAAAAAAAAAAATATTTGGGATGACTTTTAGTATTATTAGCTGGCAACTTTTATTTATCCATAAAGATTATTATAGAAAAACGGAAAATTTTGAATTTCTGAGAAAAAGGAAAGCAAATCAATTCTATGGGTCATAGTTGAATTAAGTAAACGTAGTTCTATCAAAGTAGACTGTTTTACAAATATTTAAAAATGGAAGAGTCGAAAAGAACAGTTGAAAAATGAAATCAACAGTGGTGGATAATGAATCCTTAAAACAAGTCGAAATTGTGAAACATCGAACTAATCGTTCAATCAAAAAACTACAAATTCTTTGAAATTCGATTTTAAAATATGCGACTTTAGAACTATGAAATATGAATAAAATCAGTTTAGAAAAAGAATTATAGTAGTTAAAAAGCAAATATTTAAAAAGACAAGGAATTTGGATTCAAATGAAGTAAAATTTTTAATAAAATTTGAACCTTCGAGTTAAAATGAAAAAATTCCCTAAAATTTACAAGATTTTGATTATATTGTTTCTATGCTTCAATAAAAAACAATTATTTTATAGCCATCTTTTGAATACAAAATATAATTCGTTATCAAACACCTCTCCATCATTATTGCTCATTCATGCGATTTTTTCATTTATTTTAGGTTTGATTTTGACGCCTGTAATCTACAACTTAAAATTTTCAATTTTCCCCAATCATTTTTCCCAGTATCTTCTAATCAAATAATTTGTGCTTTCTTTATTAACAAAATTAGCTTATAATCTCCTGTATCATTAAACTACACATCCTTTCAACGTTTACTTACTTGTCCAGTTATTCTCGGGTATCTTACTTTTTTGCTGTTTGAGAAATTTTTTTTTCACAGAATTTACTATGGTTTGAGCTCTGAACTTCTCACTATCCATTTGATAACCTTTTCTGAAACATTTTTGTAAACCAAAAAAATTCTTTGGCTGAATATTTTCAACCTACTTTTGCTTTCCCCTTTTTCCACACCATCTATCGTTTTAATCCTTTTTCGTGCAATTTGAAACTATTGGAATGTTATTTGTCTTGAATGACTTTCGAATTTTCGTGAAAATTTATAAATAAAATCTGTTTATTGCTATTTTATTACGTTCATTTTATTCCACTTATTTTTCTATCATTTAGCCGTCATTTCCAAAAAAAATACTAATTGAACAGAAAAGATTTTTTGAATGTTATTACTCTGAAAGGTGCTTATAAATTTCACGAACTTTTCTTGTACGTCCTACAACATATTTCAAGTAATACATATTATGATAAACTTATGATGACCGATAGGTCAGGTGATTTGAGTACAATACACTGTATTCAATTCGAAACGGGCCCTTCAATCTAATTCGGAGATTAAGGGAAGCTCATTAATTAAAATTATGTCTGAAATTCTTTAAAAAATGACTAATTATCTTTTATATAAAGGTAAGATTGAACAACATGCATGAAGACTCACTCAAATAACAAAATCCAGAAAAACTGTACCCAAAATGACTTCATCTTTCAGTTTATGAGTTCGAAATCTTTAATGAAGCAATTTATCATTTCACACTAGCTTTTATTTTTTATTAAAGAATTTCGTATAAATATAGTCGTCCTTCGTATTGGCGATAACAAATTCGGTACTGCATTAAATCTGAAGTCTTGGGTCTTGATCTTTTCCCAGTTCCTTTGTTGAATTTTCTTTTTGCAAATCACAAATTGAATTACAACCTTGAGATTATCTCCTTTTCAGTTGAGTTAAAATCTATAAATTTATTAACTTATTGTTGATATCGAATGAAATCATTCCTTCTTGAGATTCCTTTTCTTTTAATACTATTTAGTTCAAATATTTAAAGATTAACTAAATAATTTTTTCTATCAATGTTATAGATAACGGTTATGACGATAGATCTCAATAGTGTTAAGTTGCGAAACAAATTCCTCAAATTTTTTATTCCACTAAGCTTAGCGATGGCATAGTATCCTTTCAATGCTAAATTTATGATCTTAAAAAGAAAAAACATCGAAATGCCATTTAACAGTACTCTGTCATAGTGGCGAAGAAATGAACAATTTAATGATTTGAACAAATGCAACGAAAAGATCAGTAGTGCAACATATCATCCCTAAACTCTTTGCAAAAGTTGAATTCCAAGATACTAATTTATATTACAGACTACATAAACTACCAAAATTATTTCTTAATTCTCTTTGTCCTCTATCATTCACTCTTCGTACTTCTTCCTCTTAACTAGTAGCACCATCGGGTGGAATACTCCAGTGATAGAATGAAACTAAACAAATACAATTTTTGTACATTTTAAAAAACAAAAAATGACTCTTTATGGTTGACATAAGTTATACCTCCTGTGGGCATATTTTAATCTGCTAAAATCAATCTTAAAAATGGAAGAAATTATGAAGTATGCTACATAAATAAGATATCGATTAGGTAAGGCAACCAAAAGTAGTAAATTTGGTTGATATTCTCCAGTAAGCTGAATAGAGTTTTATAAGTTAGTGTGTTGAGTAAGAAAGCCATTAGTACCTACAGTAAAAATTAAAATTAAGTAATTAAGTGATTAATCAGTATCTATTAATGCCAGTGTATAACTGATCAACCGATGCATTGTTCGATTTGAAAGAATCATTCCTTCGTTTAATAAAAGCAGATTAATTAAATATCAAAGATCAAAGTTGGATTAGTAATATTTTATTTTCATCCAATCACATTAAATAATTAAATAATATTTGAAGTTGTAACACTGAGAGCAATCGATTTTAGAATTCCGAAGCCTGCAGTTTAATGTTTTGATATTGCCGCTGACTTGTCTGTCGCGGAAACTTCATCCTACAATTTAAAGCTTTTTTTATTTCGACTATTCATTCTAGATCAAGCTAAACTACTTTCTAAGAATTATTGAATTCTGAAATTGCAATTATCATCTCAGACTATTCTGAAATTTCCTTTTATCATCCTTAACTGATTTACTTCCTAGTAGCAATTTCACCCAAAAATTTTAATGCTAGGTCAAAGATTTTAAAATAAGCAATTAATACTTAGTTAATTCTGATAGGTAACTCTACTATTTTTGGCTTGACAACCCTGGAAAAGTGTTTGAGGACAAAAAGTGAAGGCATGGTATGAGCAAGACACAGCTGTGAAGCACTACAAATAAGTTTTAATTAGCAAAAATCAACACACCGCTTCCATCCTTTTATTGCTTTCCTGCAAAGTTTTGCAAAAATATTTACAAGTATAAAAGAAATCATTTAAAGCAGAAAAGGAAAAAATGAATTTGTAAAATTAACTTCTACAAGAACTTGTCAGCATTTATGACAGAATTGAAACTTATTTAACGAAAAATCTCAAGAAGGAGTACCCGTAATACTTTCAACGTGTTTAAAAGTGCTCGATTGAGATTTTCTTTTTCGCGTATCTGAAGAATTTCTTTTTCACACATTTTTCCTAGATACGGCACATTTTATGGTAAAAATAATTAGTACTCATTACTTTTTCAAATGATCAGAATATTATTACTAATATATTTTTTGGTATAAAAACTTCAATTTTGCTACATTTTTGATGGAGAATTTACCACAGCGTTTGGATCAACAACGATTTCCTGCGTTGTACCGGTCTCACCTACCGTATGACCCATAAAACTTGCTTGCTCTAAAGTTTACTTTCATCGACAAGTGATATTTGTGCCATTCTTGATGATTAAACAATTTCTGTTTGATAAATTTGTCATCAGGAGATTTAAAAGTCAAACTTATTACCAGACTGTCAGCAGAGAATCAAAATAACAATTTAGCAATATTAACTTCGCATAAAGTTCATAGAAAGAATTAAAATTTTCGGTGATAAAATCATTGCTAATTATTTTAATCAAGAGACATTACCAATTGTTTGTCGACCAATGTTGCCTTTTTTGTCGTCTGGCATTAGATTATTTTTGTCCCTTTTTAATGCTCTTTCTGAAACATTAAAATATCTCAATGTTTATTTAAAAAATGTCAAAAAACATCAAAAAGATCGGTGTATATAATTTTTTAAATTCATCATAAAAAAATTATTTAATAATTCAAGTGTAATTTAGATAGATAGAACAAGGAGGGAGATCTTTTATTAAATTGTTTTATTGACTTACTTTCTACCTTCTTTCAGTTAGTATGAAAAGTGAATCGACAGTTCTATTCTTCAGTACTAGTCAACTAAACATTCCAAAAATACTTCAATAATCAATTAAAATCACTTATATCACATAGATGTATCTATTTAGCTGTTCATTAATTGAAACTTGCAATTATTGTTGATAAAATTTGAAACCTTTTTTGTTACGGGAGCATTGCATAAGCAAAAAGATGATTATTACTGGTATTGGTAAAATGTATAAAATCGTTTTTACAGCGAAATTTGTTATGCTCATTAGCATGAATATTTTTTCTTTTTGTACTAGCACTTCCTATAAATGTAAAAAAAGAAAAAACCTTATATTAATTTTTAGTTCTGTTGAATTAAACTTTTATTAAACCAGAACGCTCTACTAAGAGGTTTTCAACTTCTTTATATTACACCATTTTGTCCCCTTTTCTAAATTGCATATATTCTTGCCACTATCACTTGCTTGAATGAATTATCATATCTCTTTCTTCAGTGGCAAAGTTAATGCATAAACTATCAACTACCGTATAATGATAAATTCCTTTTGTTTGAAGCGATGTCTAATGTGAACAATCGTTCATAATAATAGTACATCTGTTAAGATGGAAGAAAATTTTTGAAAATTCATCACATGTAAGACAGATTATTCGATGAAGCTTAAAATAATGCCTCTCCCAAAATTTGTGTCGAGAATTTAAAACTGCACTTTCGGAGACTTCACTTCACAATCTCGACAAAGTGTTTTGTCACAAAAAAAGCTGAAGTAATTTCATTCAGTATTTCAAAATTCAGAAGTAGAAAAAAAGAACATACACACAGGGAGAGATTGACAAATTAGGCTATTTGGCAAATCTTTCTCGGCGGGGTTTCTAGGATAAACGCAGTACAAGTTGGTAAGCTGAACGACTACGTTTGAAACAAATTATGAAAAGATTTGTATTATTATTGTTCAATACTTTTATATAAATTGAATTCCATTTTTTATGGAAATTTTTTTTGTTTCACTTTACGCTTCATTTAAAATTTAAAAGAAGCTTGCAAGAATTGTTGGAAGTATTTTCAATTTTACTTTCGCCACTATTTTTAATATTGCTTTAGTAGATTGAACCTAATTTATCATTTCAATACATAATATCGGTCCTTTTTTTCCTCTATTTTATTTTCTGATAAATTTATTCATTTAACAAACTTTTGTCAGTTTATTTCCAACTCACTGTTATCATTTTTATCAGTGCTGGCACTGTATTATTAGTGAAAATGCGATAAAAGACTTCATCAAGATAATACCACCGAAGTCCCAATATAATATTAATACCCAAGAGTATAATTAAATGGTATATCGGAGAGTATTTTTACGGAATAATTAAGCATGTTCACTTGCTTTAGTTATGAAATTTACTTCTCTTAAATAAACTTTCAATTTAAAATGACCTTAATTATGTACACTTAAGTGATGTGAAATGCGGGAATGATCATTACCATTTATAAGTTGGAAAAGTTTGTCAACTGTATTTAACAACTACAAAAGTTCAACTCAATAAAATCACTCTTTTATCTGTTGGAACGAAGAGTATATCACCAAATTATCATCATATTCGCCAAGCGTTTTTCAATATTACTGAGATTCCAGCATTCGTCAACCAAGACCTTTCCCTATCTTAGACAGATGATATTTAAGACCAATGTTATTGAAACTAATCAAGTTCTTCCAATCATATTGCTCAATAATATCACAAGTGCGTTAATAAACAAATGAGTGAAAAGGGTAATTTCATGTTAAAATAAATTCATATTCCTTAGCATGATTTCCCTTTTCTCAATTGCTAGACAATACCAATGCTTTTTTCTTCCAATACTTGCAGCTGATTAAGCAGATAAAAGAACTAAACCATTAGTACAATTAATTAACAAATAGAAGAGCAGGCTTTAGTCCAACTAATTAAAAAATGAAAAGGACTAGGCCTTAGTGTAACTGATAACCAAATGAAAGAAACAAGCTTCACTGCAATTGATTAGACAAATGAAAAAAGCAGGTCCTACTTGTCTTAAAAAAAATAGAGTTCTTTTTTCAAAAATGAGTAAATTAAATATGTGTATATACACTGAACTTCAATGAATGCAATTTAATATACAGTCTAGTCATTTAGTTAATCAGCTTTATTTGCTGATAAAAAAAGGAAAAAAAAAACAAGAAAAAGAACCCTGACTTACATGCATTAAAAAAAAATCTCTTATAAATGAGCGCCTTATTGCATGGTTTATTTACCGGTACAATATGACCTGTGTATATAAAAGAAAAGAACAATAGATGATAAGAGAGCTTGATGATATTTTGCTTTTCTAATCACTTTAAACAAACCCTCCAGTGCTGCTTAAATTTTGCTAGCCATTTAAAGTTGTTGCTGATTCAGTAGGAATCGAACATCCTATTTAATATTCAGTCACTGAATGATGTTTCACTGATTATACCGTTCTGATTGATCAGTGGTGGTTCATTACGTACGTCATTTGGGTGTCTTCGTCTCTTACAAAATGCTTTCGCAAAATATATCATTTCGGAACGAAGCGCTGGCTGGCAACTTGCATAGATAGGCAATCGTAAGGCGCACGCTGCAACAGTCAGTAACGAGACCGTATCAACACTGAAGATGTAGAAGTCCAAGAAACTGAAAATAAAAAGGAATTTGTAAGAAAAGTCTACGGTAACATTACAGGTAGTTCAAAGCGTCTTAGCTGAACTTAATTCATCTAAAAGGAAAAAATGAATTAAGCATAGCTTATAACCATTTCATCATGAACTTCGATAGACTAATATTCAGCTAATCATTCAGAAAACACAGTAACCAAAGAATTTAACAAACTTTCATTTAAAAAAGAGTTTGTTGTGATTTGAAATATGAAATTATAATCAGAATTTAATTCAATATACTTGTACTTATCCCAATGAATTGGTTTTCTTTTTTACCTGCTAAAAAGTGATGTGGCATCAGTATGCTCCCATATAGTTATTATAACGTTGAGCATATTTGCTAGAAGATATGTGCACACAACAAGCATTAAAGTTCGTGTAGCTGCTCGAATTCGAGCCTGAAAATTTTGATATTAATGAAAAAAGAAACATATCTAAGCTGCAAATTTGCATTTTATACTTTTATACAAAATATGTCACTTTAAAGCCACATTAACTTCAAACTTCAGACTAGTGTTACCCATTGGCTTTGCATCAATTCAACCTGTGATTACAACGAGCACTCACTCTCCTAATCGAAGAAATTAGAATGCATTGTGAAGAAAAGCTCGTCCCGATCCAAAACAATTATTTCTTCAGCAGAAATAATTGTTTTCTAAGGCTTAAAAATGAATTTGGATGACTTACTTCTTCTCATCTAACCTTCATTATAATTTATTTCACCACAAATTAATTTTTTCCCCATTCCACAATTTTCAGAATTGAAACAAACTTTTCGTTCTTTTGCATTGGAAGCACGTATTCGTTCCATGTCATGTTTTTCAGTAAGAAGACTTTTCCTGAGCTCGTTGACAATTCGGGCATTCAGAAACATCAGCGTGAAAAACGGAAACAAGATGGTGACAATATTACGAAACCAAAAACGAAACAATTTGTAATGCTTGTTGTGAATTACTAATGCCGTTAGCTCGAGGCGGTATTCATTTAGTGTTCCAATGCAGTTTAAATCATGAATTGGCTGCAAATTTTAGTTGTATAGGTGGAAGTGAAGTGGTAGATAAGGGAATTCAGAAGCTTCAGTCACTAAGGTGTGAAGTTTGGATCAAGAATATGAATAGAGTAATTTAGTTTGTATTGACATTTTAAGCCTTAAAAAAAAAGGAAAAAACTCTTTGACAAGAAATAAAAGGATTTTTTGCAATAAAAATTTTGTTCTTCAGAATAGATTCCATTTATAACTTCCCTTTTACGAAATCAAATCCAATTAAATAGCACATGAAATACTTTCAAGAAATACTTCTAATACTTAAAAGTAATATTTTTGAAATTGAAGTTTACTTTTAACCTTAAGTTCAAGCAATAATGTCCCTTTAGTAACCACACCGATTAAGACGGCTATCAAAGCAAAGGAGCAGCGATTATTCTGCAAAAATTGAACATAATGACTTGAAGCTGTAATACAGAATCTTTCTACGGTCGCGAAAACGATAAGAAAAGATGAAGCCGTGATGGCAACATGCGACATAGTCATCATTGGTACTACATATGTCATCCTGAAAAACTGTTTTCTAATTAGTAATTAGAAATTATTTAAGCCAAGGATTAAGTTGTGAGAATGCTCGGAGATCTACAATTTTTCGTATTTCTCCAAGGATTTGTTCCTTTCCTGTTCATAAAAAAAATGAAGACTTGCCAAACTTTTTTCATGAAGACCCATTCATTGTACTGATAAAGTACTTTGACAGACATTATCAGTATATAAGTTAAGCTGATAAACAGATCAGTAAGTGCCAGAAGCAATAAATAGAGCGAATGACTGCGACGATGTTGTTTACTGGTGATAAAAATCAGGAACAGGAAAGCATTTTCAACAATGCTGATAGTACTAAGAGTTGAGCCAAGAATGGTTACTAGCCATAAGCGTTCAACCAAATGTTTCGTATCAATCACATAGCAACTTGGCTCAAGCGTTGGCACTTCATTTATCACACTGGAAATAGCTGGTAGAGTGGTAGTTTCTGCAGTGGCTGTATCATTCCTGATGACACTAGTGTTTGTTAAATCCATCGTTTGCTGGAAAAGTTATTCAGTTTTAATTTCAAATGTAGTATAAAACACAACCTTCAAAACTTTTAAAACTTGAATTTGATGGTGCTTTTTTAATGAAAATTTAAATTTAATGAGTTAGGGGGGATGTCTTTTCTTCTCTTTATTCAGAAAGGACAAATATGAACTTTGTGCTATGAGAAAAGAAGTAGTATCTAATTAAAAAGCAAAGTCAACACAGGTGTAAGCAATGAATTGTTGTTCATTAAGCATGAAATGATATTTTTATTTTAAAACATAACATTTTTCTTTTACAAAACAGTAGCTGAATATGCCTTTACGGAAGAGAAAGTTCTTTGTATCATTATGTCAATAAAAGAGAATAGCTGTGCATATGGACTGATAAGCATATTATCCAAAAATATACTTAAGGATTAAATTGTGAAAAAGTTCCATCTAACTGAAGACAAGTGCAAAGCTGGAAAATTGCTGAAAAAATTTTTGCATTTCAAAAACGGTCCCGTAAGGGTGATCAGTGGTAATTACAAATTCGAATAGTTTTCTTAGAATTAAGACACAGTTTATATTTCTGAGAAGTCTCCCCTCCTTTTCTTTTTTTTTCTTGTTGGGAAGATTCAGAGTCGTTTATTTTTATTAAAGGCATGAACGGTGAAGGACTTTTAACAACTTATTGATAATCCTTCTGATAGTATCATTATAAACAAAAAAACGATGTCGTTAATGACAAAATAGTACGTCAAATTTTCTAAGATTCTTTACGCTTAATTAGCAATATTTGGTACGTCAGTGCTGGGATTAAATGATTAATTACGATAATATTTAAATAGATAGTGGCAATTAATTGATAATTCTGTTACAGACTTCCAGTTGAGGCTTGTGGTAATTTTATTATTTCAAAATCAAATTTTTAATTTTAATTTACACAGCAATAGAATGATAATTCTAATCACTTTGGCCGCAGTAGTCAATATTTAACGATTTAATGAAGCTTATTTCAAAGCAACAATTTAATCTGCAGTATTTGAAATTTTCAGTCCATCCTACACTGATTTTAAACTACAAATTTAATAATGAGTTCTCAGTTACCTATTCGGAATTCCTAAACACATGCATCAATTTATGTCAAATTTTCATCATTTATACTTAGAATTTTGCTAAAATTTCTTTTTTTTGAAACCAACTGCCTACAGAGGTATGCTTCAAAAAAAATAAGACAGATCGCATAGTGCAGAAATTATAAGATTAGATTTATCACGATGGATGATGTGTAATAGTTACAAAAGAAAAGAAGTCAACTTTGATGATTATATGACAGAATTCTTGAGATAAATGACAAGAATTGAGAACTTATCTTGACTTTTTAAAAACAAACAGAAAAACTTTAATTTATATTCCAAGTTTTTATCTCAGAAATGATAGTAATAGGCACCGTAGTTTGATATGAAGTTCAACTGATTTCAGTAATAAAAATACTTCCATTCATCTTTTTTTTTTCAGTTTTTTCAACTGAGTAAATAGCCTAAAGTGCAATATCTTTTCCAGTTGAAATGTCTAATTTAAAATGGTATGATTAATAAAATCAGATTAAAATTTATCCACATGTTATTAGCAAGATAAATAAGAGGATTTTTGATAAAAAAGTTATAATCCTTCTAGCATTTCAGTTTGCACCTGATAGAGTTGATTAGAAAAGTTTCTTCATGCAAATTCTCCTTGTTGATTGTATTATTTATTATAAGCAATGAGCAATTAAATTGGGCCAAAATTCAAATCAAATCTGCCAAATTCAATAGCATGAAAATCTTAAAATCATTTTAGGAATTCAAAGAGTGAGGAAGAAGAACGCCGCTGCTTGACTTCTGTTATCTCCAGCAAAAGTACTCGAGAATCATGAACCTTAAGGACTTATCATTATTGATTTGGTCGATTATTGCCAACAAATGTATATTATATCGTAAATTAAAAGAAAAAAAAAAGCTTTTTCCACTCTCCTTCAACCTATCAATTCTGAAGGTTAACATTCCAAATTCAAATTCAGTTCAACTTTCATCTGTTAATAGCAAATTGTTTACTAGATAATTTTGCTAAGTTCCGATTAAAATTAAAAAAAAAAAAGAAAAAGTGGCGCAAATATTTTCAGTCACATTTTCATATTTCAGAACAAGCTCTTCCTTTAGAGAAGGAATAGTCTAAATTGTTGGCTTTTTCGTTGTCCTCTCTAGCCATTTCTCCATTTTATTGGCCCTTATTAACAAACAGCTGGGACTCATTGTTTTTTTCTTTCCATCTTATTTCTAACCTTTTCTCTAGAAATATTTGATAACTATCTGTTGATAACTATTGATTAATACTTTATGATTACTTGCTTATTGTCCTAATTATCACCTAAGTCCATAAAAACAAGCTGCTAATTGGTGTTTTGATATTTATTTGCATACTGACTTGTTTATTTATAACCATTTATTTTGTTAAAATATTTGAAACAGTAATAATTCAATAGTAATGTCAGGTAAATTTTATCCCTAATATTATAAATTAAAAGTATTTTCGCATTAATCAATTATCACAAAATTTAAGGGAAAACAAAAACTCCAACGTAATTGATGACTTTAACGTATTGGTTAAAAATTGGTTAAGTAACAATTATAAATGCTTAAAACTCTTTAAAAAACCCCCTGATAATGATTATTTCAGTCGAAAATTTTTTTCTTATAAGAGATAATTTTACATTTTACTGGTAACAAAAATGAATTTTCAATCCGGTAATATTTGCCCTTAGTTTAAAAAGCATGTTATACATTATAATTTCAATGTTTTTTCTTTTTTATCAATGAAGATCTTACTACAAGTATACTTATATATATATACATCAAAATTTTAAACAGTAATTCAATGAACAAAAAAGTAAATTGCAAGAAGAGAATTTAAGAAACTTCCGCTTGTGCCATCACCAGAATGATAAAAAGAAAAAAGAAGATTAGAATTGAATGTTGAAAGAAAATGAGAAACCTTTAGCGGAGGTCTAAGAAAAAAGAAGGAAGAGCGAAGTAAAAATTTCGTCTACTCCCCATTATAATAACGGAAAAGTACTAGTTTGGGGAAGTGAACCAAAAGGATGAAGAAAACAAATCATCCAGAAGATATGATAGAACTCATTGATGTCAATGCCATGTTAATCATCTAATTTTATATTAAACAGTCTTCACAAGGTGATTGAAGGAAAAAAGAAATGGAATCTCCTTTATATTAGGTAACAAAATACTGAATTGTATTACTACAGAGAAAAAAGTTTCTGAAGTTTTATTTTTTTTTTTTCTTTTTTGTACTGAGTAGCAAAAGATTGAAAATTGTTAAATAATTTCGTCTCATATTGCGCTTTTTCTTTAAGCGATCATCTATCAAAAAGTGAGCAAAATAAATGAAAAAAGAAAAATTAAACTGAAAATTTTGTCATTTTTGTACATTGTACTTCGCATGGATGAAAGGTAAGGAATTCATTAGCTTCGGAAATGATTATGCATATTGCAGGTGTATATTAATCAGTTTGAAGCTATACGGATTAAAATTTAAATAGTTTTTTTAGCGAATGCAACTTTGCAATAGTTGCATGACCCTAAAACTTGTCTACTTGAAAAAAATTTAATCGGCGATTAGGATTTTTCTAACACAGAGAACATAATAATTTTAAATGACTTAGAGATTATAATGTCAAACATTTTTCTAGGAAATTAAAAAGAAAATTTCTCGAAATCTGTATTCGTCAGATTTTTGGAGCTGAAATTTAATTTTTACTTTCTTCTATCTTAGCAGTAATTTTTGCTACGATTTACTACGAAAAGTGAAATTTGCAAAAAAAATTTGAAAAACATGGGAAATTAAAATAATGTCCTTAATTAATTAAAGAATTTATGTTAAAATTGATCTGCTTGTCATTTAATCTACTTGTCAATTTCATTGAATATTCACGGAAGAACTGAAACTAAAATTGTTTCCCTCGACGAATGATAAACAGCTTGGAGACAAACGAAGATGTCGTGAAGCATCCAACCTTTGGCTCTTTTATTTTTCAAACTTGGACGAAATGAAAACGAATTGGATGAAGTTGACCGCTGGAGACGATGGATGCTTAGTTTATGTTTTCCTTCATCAAGCATAGCTGTCTCCTTTTTCAAATCTATTAGTACTCAAATTAACCTTAGAAAAGATAAATTCTTTTTTCTTCAGTAAATATCTAAATAGAACCAAAATAATACTCAAAGCAACTGTTACAATATTCATAGATTAAACTTCACTATCAATGGCGAACAATATATCACTTTAATGCTTAATTTTTGGTTTACATACATATATATTTTTTGCTAATGGCTTGTTATTTATTGTAGAAATAAATTATATTTTTTTAAGTAGTTTGCTTTAATTAATATTACTTAAAACTAATCATTTCAGAGTGGTTTTTTTATTTAAGCTCAGAAAATTTTTTTCTTTTCTTTTTTTCCAAGCTTACAAAGAAACTGAAGCAACTTGCAATAACAATAACACAATTCAGTTGTCTTAATAAAATGCATACGACTTAAAAAATTTTACAAAGATGCGATTCTGAGAACAATGAGCAAAATGAATTCCAGAACTAAATGTTTTCTTAACAGTTCATTAAAAACCGATACGACGTTTTGAAAAGAAATGAGTGACCTTTTTAACAACAGAAATGTGTTAATTATCATAGTTATTCGTCTGCTTAGTGTAAGTTTAATTACAAAATTTAAATTTTACGGTCCAATACAACCATAATAAAGTTTAATGGCTCTGCACATTTTCCTTTTTCCAGGATATTTTAAATGAGTATTAGAACACATCAATGCAAGTATTATTCTACTATTAAATTATAGTTATATATACACAATTTGCATAATTTTAACTTTGTAAATTGCTTAAGGGGAAAGTAGCTATGACATGACGTAAAGTATCATGCATAGATTGTTAATTGTTTTTGCCCAGTGTTTCATAATACAAATTTATTATTATTTGCAATTGTTACTTGAGTAATTAGCTGTTCATCTAGAGACTGATTGTAATAGAAATTTAGGGCATTAAAGCAATACTTCAAAAAAGGGAAAAAAACGAGAAAAAAAAAAGGAAAATAGGATGGGACACTCAATTCGTTTGATTGAATTTTCGCATGGAACTCTGAGATTAGCTACTAAACTAAGGCTTTTAGGTTTAAGCTTAATAGCAAAAAGATCAAAATAGGTAAGTGGAATGGAATTTAATCTTCCTCTTCCTCTTTTCCTTCCACTTGATTTCTTCCTTGAAAGCTTTATTATCGATGGATCTTCACGCTCCACCTAAGAATTTTTATCGTTACCCTTAGTGAAATAATTTAATTTTCTGAGGCTTGAAAGAACATTCACTTTTTTTCATTCCTGTAACTGTATAAAAAGTTAGTATTACAATCTTATTTAAAAAAAAAAGTTTTATCATAATAATTTTTCGACAGATTATAATTTTCACCTTCTAACTTTATGATGTTCAGTGATACCATATGATAATCTAGTGATAAAAGGATTTGTAAAACTATCAGACTTAACTGTAAATAATTTGCACAAGTTTGTGACATGCGAAAGGGTGCAGGTCCATGGTGCTTCTCTTGAAGTCTTAAAAAATTTCTTAGATTTATTGATAGCATCCATTTATCATGCAATTCAAGTGGGCCGGCGCTAATTGAATTATATCAGTCTAAAAAAAGACGTTCAAAACCACCAAGAAACGAAATGCGGATAAAAATATGTTGTTTTTCTGGTCTTCAGAACACTGTAACAATAAGTTCAGTAGTTTTGGATTAATTACTCCATTCTATTAATAAATTTCAATTCCATTTAACTGATTATTCCATAAAACAAATAGTGTTTGTCAGAAAAGAAATCAGCAAAAGTTTATTGTTAATTAAAAAGATGAGTTAAAGGGATGGAAATTTTGAAGAAGTTATAGAAAAAAATGAAAATAACAGCTCTGTGGAAGTGGAATTATCATGAATATTGCTTCGGGGAAGTACTTCGAATTTGTTTAATATCTGGGCGGTGTCGTCTTTTTTTTCCTTCATCAAAACTTCCTACTTGCAATTCAATGTTGTCATGATTCACGATCTAATTTGATAAGATTTCTAGTCGAATATTCAACTTTATTATCTCTTGAATATAAGCTTTTGTTTATCATTTGATTCTGCAAATCTATTTCACACACTTACAGAAAAAAGATTTAGTGACTTTCCATTTCCGCAGTGCAAGCACTTCTCGATAATGCATGCTTCTGCATGACATTTTCTTTTGACAATAATTTTGAAATTTTTAATTGAGTCGTATTTAACAAAAAAATCCTTCTTTAAGCAATATTTCGGGCTTACTCCAAGCCATTTTTATAATTTTTAATAATTCTACCATGTAAGATTGTTGACGCTTCTGAAACGAAGCAACTAAAAAATATATGGAATCAAAATTACTGGTCCATAAAGACATAATGGCAATGATCCATAAGAGCAACTATTTCTTTATTGCAGTCTTTTCGAGTGCATGAAATATTCGGAATTATTTCTATTACAACCAATTGGCACAGAACAAGCAAGTCTTTTCAACCAGGTCTATCTTTCAAGTCTTCTTTTCTTTTCCTTTGGAAACTTTCTTCATTACTTTAGCCTCAAAAATATTCGTTATCTTCGTTTAAATGCTCAGTTAACAGTGATGAAATCATTATTACTATCGTTGCGTATTGTCCAATTGAAATTATAGTTAAAGGCTGTTCGGTCATAAACATGCCTCTGTTTCGGAATTCCTTTATTTTTTGTGGTTCTTTGAAATTTGCAAATTTTAAAACTTGACATTTTTTTGTTTTTGCTTTTCGCCTCAGATGAGACAGACATTTTCTCTTCTTGTTTCCTGCAGATGGTTCTTCATAAGCAACACCAAAACAAATGCTTAATATTGAAAAGAAAAAAGGCATAAATTTCCAAATAAAATTGCCACTTAATCAAAATAAGTTAAATGAGAAACAAACAAATGTTTACTATTCCAAATACAAATGCCTTGGAACTACCAGCTGCTTTTGCTTCTTTTTTATCTTAGATAATTTCAAATCCCATTTCCGTTATCATCTTTATTTTAAAATTACAACTGCTTTTGTTTTGAAAAAAAATATGCCATTAAAAATGACTCAGAAGCATTTTTTTTCTATGATTGCATATAATTCGACAAAAATGTGCAGTCATATAATGCTATAGCACCTTTTTAAAAGTAATTAAGAGAAGTTATTTATGACAGAAATGAATGAATGCTTATTTTTTGACAACGACTTTTCCACTGATTTTTGCAAGAATCTCTGGAACAAGCAATATGTTTGACATTCATAATTAAATTGAAATAATTTCAAAAACACTAATATCGCCGTGTCAGTTTGTTAATGCCAAGTTGAAAAACAAAAAAAAAAAATTTTCTTTTAATTTTAAGTGGAAAACACATAATACCACTGAACATGTAAAAGGAACTTTAAAGAAAAAGAAAAAATTGGATTTAAGAGGTTGAAAGTAACATTACCAACAAGAAAGAGCTTAAAGCAAAATATTAATCAGTTATTTAATAATGATTTCTGTTCTTTTTTTGAACCTTATGACAATAATAAATCACCTACTAGAAAGCAAGTCATTTATAAAGAATTAGGAGTTTAACCATCCAGAACTCTTCCAGAGTGCATTTTAGAAATAATAGAAGGAAAAGTTAACTCAGATTTTATTATCCATCAGTATTTTAGAGAAAATCAATTCCGATTAAGCAAGAGTGGTTACATGAATAACAATTGTCAAAAAACTGATATGATAAAAATTATAAAACGATGATAAAAACGCAACAGAAATCACAAGCTTATAATATTAATGATAATGATATTGAGAATAATGGTGAATATTAGGGCAAAAATGATATATATCCCTTTCTCATCTTTTATCTATCGCAAAGAAAAGCTGCAACTTTTCTTCACTTCTCCTTAACAGATCTTCAATAACTGAAGTGGATGCGAGTGGCCAGGAACTGATGGACTCTAATCTAATCTCATTTATAAGTACATAGCAAGGGAGGGCGAAGTATCACTGAGCTCTTCTCTTAATTACCAAAAAGACTTGAAATTTCATTCGATATCGTTGAAAGGGCACAAAAGTAGCCTCATCTGTTCACTGGAGAAATGTGCAAATAATGAATAAAATCGCATTCGTACACATTTATTTCATTCTTTTGTGAAAGAAAAAATTCGATGACTTTTATTAGCAAAAACAGAAAGCAATAAGATTCGTTCGACATTTGGCCTCTTTTTCATTTCTTCTTCTCTTTGCTTTAGCCTAAAATAGGAAATCAAAGATATTTCTAGTACTGCAGCAACATGAATGGAAACTAAAAGTTGGAGCAAAAAAAAAGAAGGAGAAATGAAATACACAATTCGGTAGATTCAAGAAACCATAAATTCACTATATCATAGGGAAAAATGTCCAGAAATAATCGTTTATGAGATTTACATTGTCAAAATTGCTATGTAACTCTTTTATTCATTTAAAGCTTTAACAATGATATTCGATCCTTCTTTCCAAATTACCTTATAAATAACAAATTTTATTCAATTTCTAATCCTACTTTTGCAATTGCAATTCATGACAATCCTTCAGTTTATCTGAGATGGATTTCGTAATAAATTATTACTGCATTTATGTAATTCACAGTAAGAATGAATTCAATAATAGAAGCACTAATGAGTTTAATGAATATAATATTGAATCTTTAGAAATTAATAATGAATAGACTTAATAATAAATAGATGAATAGACTTCTGGAAACAATAAGCCGAATTATCCCATCCTTGCATTGCTGTTGCATTTAATACTGTTACAACTGCGCCCAATTTGTCTTTTTTTTTTTCAATATTAAGACCGCATAATGCTAAACTGGAACTATATTTGAAATTTATTTAAAAAACGAAAAATAACATTCGTTTAGGCGATTTCTGAGGTTCAGTGCAAAAGAAAAGGTATGCAACGATTAATATTTTAATTAAATTCGTTAACACATGCAAATTATTAGAAATTTTTCAATCAACTATAAGCATGTGATTTACCTGCATTCAGTAGTTTCATCTACTGACAATCTTTACTTGGTAAATTTTTCTCTGAAAAACTCAGAATCGTTGCATTCAAATGTATGAATGCGATGCGACAGAGTTTATTTTCTTAATATTCAGTAAAACAATTCATGTTTGCTAGTTCCAGGGGATAGCTGCTGAATGCCTAAAGGAGGTCAAATAAATCAAAAAAACAAAAAAAAGAAGAAAAAAGTGGTAAATCAAAAAGCTTTCATATTTGAAGGAAGAGAAAATTTTTTCCGCTTTTTCTTTTCACAAAACTGACGTTTCATCTGATTGATGGTTCTTAGGATCTTTAAGAAAATTGACAATTATATTTAAAAAAAACCACTTTAAAAATCAGTGCTGCTATTTTAAACAACTTTCCCCTCAGATCCTTTCGCACTTAAAAGTTTGGATGTTTAAGTGATTTTGTTGGATGTTACATGCTGCATATAATTAGCATTCCGTCAAAACTGAGCCGGAAAAAGTTTCAGTGAAAGAGGACATCCAATACCGAGAAAGGTGAGGCAACACTCCGAAAATGTTATAAACTTTGGACTGAAAATCAACTAACATCACTTCCTTTAAATATTGTTTTTCAGTTTGCAAAGGATGAAGTTAAAAGTATTTTAAAGGGTAATACATTAGAAAGTTGTAATTGCTGATGTCGAAATTTTCGAACTTTATTTCTGACTTGTTTTCTGGCATAGTTAAGATTCTTCAGATTCACCAAATCGTTTCCAATAACAGCAGTTAAAAAATAAACAGAAACTGTTGACATAATTATAATTATGTTTTGCTTGTTTATTTTTTCCTTTTTGGTTTTTGTAAATAAATTCACAATTTTAACGAATCAAATTTACCAAAATGCTACTAAGCAACCTCTTGTCAGAAATTTTCTCGAGAATAAGGAAAATGGGTTAAGTAGATTATTTCCTCATTCTGAATAATTGAATGTTTGTCTGACCTTTTGGAAGTCGAAAACTCTAAGAATTAAAAAGTAAAGATGAAGGAAAACTATCAAGGAAATTTGAATATTTAAATGCTCTGAAAAAAGTTGATAGGTTTTACCATTAAAATATTGTTTGGTTCGGATACTGAATTATGAAAAGCCGTTGGCGGTACGACATAGTCTAAAAATGGACAAGTGAAAAGTTAAAGAATCTCACGAATTGATTAAAAAATTGAACAGTCGGAATTCCACTTTTTAGCTCCCAACTCTGATTGAACAATTCCATAAATATATTTAATCTTCTGAGTAAACTGGCCATTTTGCTGAGAACAGAAGCGCAATTAGTTAAATTTATCCGGACATGAAATAAAGTAGTGACTGTGCTGAGAACTAAGAAGCTTCCGTGCAATACTATTTTAGAAATTCGAAAAGTAGAAAGTAAAAAAAAAAACGTCCCCGTAAGAAATCTTCCTTTTCTGTCTTTTGCATACAATTTCCAATTTTCGTTTTTTCAACTAAGTTGCAGCGGAAATCCAGCAGCTGGGGGAATGAATGGAGGTTAAAATTTTTTTCCAACATCTCATATTTAAAGAAAAATAGGTAGAAACAGTAGTACATGGAACTAGTCTCAATCTCTCCTAAAACAAAAAGAAGAAACACACATGCAAATATGTAACCTAAATGTCTAATTTTTGAGGCATAAAAAATTTATCTCCCGAAAGAGAACAATAAAAAATTTGCTTTTCAATGAACAGTTATGCATTCCCAACGGTCAAGTCATCCTTGGAGAATCAATATGAATATTCATTTCGTTAAAATTAAATATAAAATCAAAACGACTATGAATAGCAAGGGGAAACAATCATAAGGTTCTAAATTTTATACGGTAATCCATTTTTTTCTGAATTTTATCACCAGTTACAGTTTCTAGTTTCATTTTTTGAAGTGTACTATATTTATTCGAGAACGGTTGTCACTGACCATCAGGTAAATCAGATGGTTTAGACTGACAAAGGCAAAAATTTGAGGGAATTATTTAAAAACTTACATGTAGGTTTGATTTCATACTTATGAAAACATCCCCTTTTCTTAACCAAGTTTTGCTATACCTTATGTTAAAATATATAAAACTGGAATGTTCTCATTAAGAGATGGTTATTAGCTAGGTACCACATGTTTTTCATTTTTTTTTCCTTGTTTTTCGTGCTCGCCTGCATTTCAAACTTTTTTTTATATATTTATAAACTTAGCAAAGATCACCTGTTAGTTCCAAGATGAAATGAGAAATTAACAATCACGTCAGTCCTGATTCTGACAATTCAACAAATACCAAAACAATAGTAGAAAAAATTATGCGCACTCTGCTCAGATATAGATGACAAAATAAACCTTAAACGAGTCTAAAATTTCAACCTGGCACTAAGAAAAGATACGTAAGCATTTAAACTGTTACTTTTTGGTTAATTGTTCTAAATTAACAATAACAGAAAAAAAATATGCAAAATTTACTAATGTACATGACATGAATTGGTCGGGATGGAAATTTTTGGAATAAATAAAAAAGAAATCTGCTTAGAGGATTTCTGCATCTGATAAATTTAAAAAACAAATTTCAATTTAGGAGAATGATGAAGACAGAAAGTTGACGTGGAGATATAAAGCATTTCGCGGTTCACGCCGCCTGGATATTTTGAGATCCTGGGAAGATAAATAGTCATCTGCGATGCATGTGAAGTAAATGAAAACCTCTTCGAATATAAACAATAACAAAATCAACATACAGCAAGCTGTGAATATTTCAAGAAATAAGACCTATGCTTCGCAAAAAATGAAGTACTACAAATGAGTAAATTCGATATTGCACATAAAATGATGTTAACCAAAAAATATACTGTCCAACAATTCTCCACCAAGGAAAATACACCCTAGTACCTTCTTCACCACGTACAAAAACTCCTTCCTTGTAATATCGATCTGAAATTTTCTACGATGAAATCCAGAACAATAAAAATTTCCCACTGAAGCCCATCGCACAGTTGCAATACTAATTATGGTTCCATTCCAAAAATTCTGCTTAGCTTACTCTACTTTATTTGATTAACTTAAGCTTAAAAAACGAAATCATGCAGTCGTGTGTCTAGTCTACAACCATAAGCACTGACTGAAAAGCTAAAATAAATTTCGACAAAAAGTATATTGCCGTTTAAAGAGTACGGGAACAAATTGACTTAAAAATGCGTTCTTATGAAAAATAATTTACCCCACTTAAAAATGTTTCAGCATACAAAGTACAAGTACAAAAAATATAAAATATTACCAAGGATATTATCTTTGTATTGGTAGACACTGTATAACCAGTCTCGTAACTTCTCATCATCCTCAAATGGTACCTGAAATCAAAACTCCAATTTTCGGCTTTATGTTGGCAGCGAATTCTTGACAAAATGAGATGAAATTATTTCTAGAAGAAAACAAGTCCATGTACTGATATTTCATATTACTTCACATTGTCAGCCTTAACTGAAACAACTGAAAAAATTAACACACACACACACACAAACCATTCCCTCTCGTCAGAGCAAAAAGATTATAAGAAACCTAAATAACGAAAAATAAGTCATCAGTCCTTACTATGTCCATCTTAATTTACTTTATTGCTAAATGATTTTCAAACAAAAATAGCCCATTAATAATGAGAGCACGTCACAAGAAATCACAATTATATGAAGGGTATATTTTTAATTCATTCAATCTGATCCACTTTAAAAAATTAGCTCCTTCGAAAGACAAAGTAAAGTGTTAACTCTCAATGATCACTTTCTAAGCGCGATCGTCTGCTGTCTGTTCTATCTTAAAATCTCTAATTCTTATCAAAAAATAAAAATTATGCATGTCAAAAGTAAAGCATCCAATCTTTTCCGAAAAAAAATATTTTGCCTTTAGAAGTCATTTTTCATTTATTTAAAATTTTTCTTTGTGCTAAAGCTATCTTCCAATTTTTGTCAAAACATCAACTAAGAGAAAAGCAAAATAATAATAACGACAGGAATAAATACATTTTGTAATTTTAGAAGTACGATAAAACTCACATCTCTAGCGTCATAAATTTTATAATGGACGCCAATATCACACGGTTCACGGGTACCAAAGCTCAATGTGAAAAGTGAAAGTGGCATTTTGTGGGGATATGCTATCGTCACATCCAATACATACTTAACTGGTGGTCGCATTTCTGAAAATGGGAAATCACTTTAAACAAACGTAATTGTGAAAACTGAATATACTTTTCCATCCATTAATATAATTTATTTCCACTTTTCTGCTTTGTCCATTTGATGAATATTCAGGTAAACTTTTTCTGAAGAGAATTCCCTACACAAAATCCCCAATATCAATAATCAATAGGACTACTAAAAGCTTAGTATAATCCAGTGTAATGCTTCAAATGTACTTTCACATTTACTACCATCGAGTTATATGTTTTCGTTTGAAGCTTAAAGATGAACCATTAATCCTCTCTGCTTTCGAAACTATACCAAATTCAAGTAGGATAAACCGAATGTCTAAGCTACTTAACTATTTATCACTCCTTTAACTCCTTTCATTACATACGTTAAACACCATCTTTACAACATTTCTCGTGCACTTACATAAGCATAGAACAGACCTTTTCAATCGAACAACGTTTATCAAAATGGAACAGCTGTGGATAATAGAAAACGATACTATTAGAATCAAACGTGAATAAAACTACCTCCCTCTCTTCTCCTTTTCTCGCGAGTCCGTTTGCTGATACGCTTTCCACAACTTAGTCTGTGCTTTTTACACTTGACACTACAAATATCGACAGTTCCTTTTTCTTTTTTTGAGGAAATGAGTTATACTATGGAAATCTTGATCTTTCCAAGCTAAACATACCCTGTTCTTACCTAAGATGTTCAGAAATCGCTCCTTCCAAGTCTGATCGACGCTAAACAGCTTTCAGCAGATATTTTCTCGATAAGCCTAATCAGAACGTTCCCAATAAAAAAGGTGTATATGATATTAAGGAAACAACACAACCACTAAATCAACCAATTTTGCCAATTTCGATAGGAAAAGCCTAATTTTTTTGATTAAAAGTTATGTGAACTTGATTATATGCATTGGCGTAGATGTGGCCATCTCGTGCCTAGCAAAAGAGCATATCGTTTAGTTCCTGCCTGTATGTGCCAAGCGATTTTATAGCATGGCAAGCAAGGCTTTGTAATTCAAAATCAGTGCAGAGCCAAGTTTCCTGCTCATAATTACTGAGGAATCAAATATGAGGAGAGCTGCAGTGCTTGTTCTGTTCATTTAATCATTGTCATCTATATAGTACTACTCTAGTGGAAGCATTACTCAAATTCCCCCTTCAGTATCAAAAATCACTTCTCATCTCTCACCTGTCCCCCTATTCAAAGCATGCAGCCGGATACCTCTCTCTCCTCTTGCATCCTTCCTCCCACCAATAAAACTTATCGATTTCCATTCTATACTATTCCTGATCTCTGATCAGTGAATTACAAATAGTAATCAAACAGACTCACTCGCAGAGCACTAATTTCCATTGTTTACGAGCAAAATTTAAGATTAGCAACAGCTGATTACCTAATTCAACATTCCCACTGCTTCTATGGACAGATGCCACTCGCCTTCATGTTCAAGTGAGTTCCTTTTCTTAAGTCTGTTTCAGTTAAACACGCTAACCAAGTAATGAATAAGCCACAAGCAAGCAATTTCCTGGGGAAACGAAAGGGACGAAGGAAATGTTTTAAATCTCGAACCATTCACTTTAAAACCATTAACTGTTTCCAGAACAATCCATTCTATCATTTCAGCATCAGTGAGTAAAAAGTCAATTAATGTATGGCTGCATAATGTGATACAGCAAAGTCTACAAAGAACTGCAGTATGCTATCATTTATCAGTCATATTTTTGATGCCTCTTATTGTTCTATTTTTATTTATTTACCTGGTAATATATTTCAAGAATACTTAATTTTGACCTCCCTTACATTTAATTTCGCACTGAAACCATTTCGAGACTTATACTGTACACAAGTGTCAAAATAATAAAATTTACGCACTACCACTAAGCACTGAACGTAAAATATCTTCAGTGAATGTACTGCTGTGAAAATATGGAGTACTACGATTATCTAACTGTCTGATAATTCACGGTTCAAATATATACAACATCGATAAGCAAATATGTTATCTTCAGATTGTAACATCATGGTGGCCCATTATTCTATTATACTTGACATGGTTTATTTATGACTTCAAATCTCCCAAACGTGGTGGTTATCCATCGAGATGGTGTCGAACACGATCTGTTCATCAATATTTTGCGAGCTATTTCCCAATTCAGTTACATATAACTACTCCCTTAATAACCGGAAAAGTAAATATAATTGTAGAAAAAGGAAATTAAAAAAATTTGAGAAAATACACAAAATCGAACCGATAAGGAAAGATTTGTCGAGAAATTAAGAATTGCAGAACTACCTCATCGGCTCGCACCCACACGGAATTATTTCACTTAATACGTGTGCCAATTTTTTAACTAATGGTACCGGGTTGTTTGATAAACTTCCCGGAATGACTGTTCGAGTATGCACATTGGTATCACAATTCTGGACACCACTGCGCCGCGAATGGGCAATGCTTCATGGATTAATTGATTGCAGTAAAGAGAGTTTACACTTTGTATTGAACACCGAAAGCTCCATCAACAATATAGTTGTACTTATCGTAGGCAAGTTATTAATGCATAGTGATTGAAACTTATGAAACTTGAAAACTGATACATCTTTAAGAATGTATTTACTATTCTCCCAAAAGATTTTTTGAAGTTTTCAGCTACAAATCGGAAATTTTAGACAAAATCCTACTGGAAGCTTCATTGTTTAAGGATATAAATTTCAGGAGGAGCGGAAGAAGCACTAGATGCACATCCGGGTAGTCATATTTTAACACTCAGCAAGCGGAAAGGCTTCATAAGGATTGCACTAGAAACAGGTGCCCAGTTGGTGCCAATGTATTGTTTTGGAGAAAACGAACTTTTCGAACAGGTGACAGACAGTTTAAAAAAGAAATGCTCATGGCTTCTGTAAAAATCTGCTTAATTATGTGCAAAAAAAGCAAATAAATAGAAACTATTTCTAGGTTAGTAATCCTGAAGGATCTTATCTGCGACGATTTCAAAGTAGAGCAAAGAAAATTATAAAATATTCATTGCCAATATGTCATGGCTGTGGACTGTTCAGTAGTTTTGGACTACTTCCTTATAGGTATGTTTCAAAATCCATTTCTAAATGAAAAATTTAAAAATTAGCAGATCGCGAAACGAGACCCAAACACCTCAAATTAACGAATGATATCCAAGATGAATCAGCCATCCATAAAAACATTTTCATTAAAAGAGAACTGTACAGGGGGTTACGATGCCGAACATTATACCATTCTTCCTATCTCATAATTTAACTGCCAATTTTTTCTCAAGAAAATCTTTAGAAAAATTTTATTTCTAATGTGAAGCAAAACTGATCTGTGATTCTGCAAGAAAATTTCTCTGCTGTCATGTATTCCTATTCAAAGTCTCATTTTTTAGCAAACCCGTCAACAGTGTCATTGGAGCACCTATACCTGTAGTAAAAACGGAAAATCCAACAGAAGAAGAGATAGACCTTTTACACGGACTTTATATCAAAGCCTTAATTGAACTTTTCGAAACTTATAAAACTCAATTTGGAATACCAAAAAATGCTTCACTGACCATCAGGTAGCTATTGCCCACAACGCACGTTTTTAAATCACCGGTTCATCTTTGTACAGGATAATCAGAAATATATATTCTGTTAGATTCTTTCATGTGTTTATCATAAAACGTAACAGCAGGCGCCCAAGTACGATGAAATGAAAAGGAAACAACTATAAAATAGGAAGTATTTATGGCTGACAACAAGGAAAGATTTTCATTTTCCTACCACCATTTCGAATTTTCTTGCAAAGGAATTTTTTCAGATATTTTGATTGCGTTTAGAAAGTTTACAGTGCCACAACTAATGCTCTAAAGATCTTAACACTATAATCACAAATAACTGATATAAAAGCAGAGCGTTAAAAGGATAAGCAGAAAATTAACCTTTTATGTATTTTTTTTCTCTAATCGCTCCAACTGTATCTCGAATAAGCTGTAATTTACTGCCATTTTCAGACATCACCATACCATCTGTATATTCATAACCTTTTTTTGGACCAACTTCCTCCATAATTGCTTTAATAGCACCATAACGGGGTAATGTTGCATGTTCCAAATGAGGGTAGCCATGTTCACGACCATATCTTAATATAGTCAATGTAAAACTTGGACTTAAAGTTCCATTGACTCTTACAGTACGCCATCACATTCGCATTTTTCCTGTACCAGTTGTTGTACTGATTTAACCACTGTTATTAGCAGAAATCGCTCAACACCCACGAATGTGAACCTCAGTATAAATAAAGTACAGAGCAAAGATATGAAATTCCTGACAGACTTGAATCCCAAATTTGCAAATTTAGTCTGAAATTTTAGTTCCGACAAATTCGTCACGAATTTCATATAAATTTTCTGTTTTTCACTTCATCATCAAAGTCAAAACTGCTTGACAAGTCAAGTTCATCTAAGTGAATACTCAGGACTTGACTAATTAATTGCATTTCAACAAGACTGTCAATTACCTTTGACTGGACTCAATTCTTTTGTAGTAGAAACCGCCTTCAGGAAACAGAATAATCCATCGCCGATCACGATCCCAAAAAACTTTTCGTAAATGATCCTTCAAACGAATCAGTTCCTTTTCTCGTGTCGCTTTTCCTTGCTTAATAAAATAATCACCGTGCATTTGACCAATAATTCCAAAAGGTGTCCATCGAAACATGACATCCATTAACCATAAAGTCTGGAAAATATGTTCTATTTCCAATGCTTGACGTATCTTTTCAGTACTAACTTTTTGAGCTGGTAATAAACAAAAAAAAAAAAAAGTAATACTGACATAGTGCATGTTTATACAGCTATGACAAATTACCAAAGTGCATGTTTATACAGCTATGACAAATTACCAANNCGAAATACCAAACCTTTCTACTGGCAACTCCTTTGCTTTGAAGAGTAGTCATCAAAATCGGAACATCTGCTGTACTCTGATGATTGCACATTAGGATGATTCGTTCGTCAACACATAATTTCCTAACATCATCACCACATTCATATACTGAAAATATTTCAAAAAATTTAAAAATGTTGGAGGAGTATTGGAGACAAAGGAAATAAAACGAACCGTCATATCCGGCAGTGTAACCAGCATAACCAATGAAAGCCTGCAACCAGCAGTAGAGCTTCCCNNGGCCTGAATATAAGTATATTATCCTTTTTTTTGAATTAAAATAATTACTAAAATAATAAAGTGGAAAACGTTAACCAGAACTATTTGTTTCTTGTCTTCCTAATCCATAACTAATTAAAGTTTAATTGCATGGATTTAAAATGAACGGTTTTAGATTGGTAATAAAACTCCAAAAACTTTCACCATAAAGATCGGGCCCAAAGAATCGGAAGCATGAAGCCAAAATAGGTTGCAAAAAAGACAGTAACATTTGA
>PQVD01001414.1:285-17150 GCA_003012265.1 Setaria equina
TTTTTTTTTTTTGGAAATTTGCTGCTATGATTTGAATTTATTTTTTATGATGCTGAAATTTCATATTCATGTACTGTATTCAAACAATGTATACAACGATTTTCACGCAGAGAAGGAATGACTAAAAAAACAATCTATCCTGAAATTTTTGTTTTTTTTTTTTGATAAAATACCAGTAACTATTCGTTCTATATTTTGTAATTATGCCGCACGTCAATTTATTTATTTTACTTACTTATTCATTCATTTTTCTACTTGTTTATTTCAGTTATTATTAATAAACATCCGACGTTCCAAAAACAAAAACTTATTTATTTATTCATTTGTTAATTTTCCCATCGATGAATATTTGTTATTATAATAAGACTTTATGCATAAAAAGACTTCCAGATTACAAAATTATTTTTGCGTACTAATAAATGTAGTGGACTAAAGCAATCCAGAATATTTACATATATGTAGAAGTGTCTCAGAAAACATAAAATGCACAAGATAAGCTTTATTAAGCATTCTCCGAATGTAGCATTTGTGGGCTGATAAGAAAATTTCGTATACTGTATAAATTTTGGTATTTGGCCAAATTTTTTGGAATTTTAGAAAATTTTATCTCTCAGCTTTTTTTTTTTCAAATTTGAACCTTACATGATAATACTTGCGTTTAACCTAAACTATTAAGTTTTTTAATAAGAGGCTTGTTCTGATTCAGAAAAACTTACCATATTCGCAGTGAATCCACGATCATTGTATTCTGGATTCCGGTCACAAATATCTTTCCAAAGAGCATTAGCTTTTTCTTTAATATCATGCCATGTTAAAGCTGTTTCGCCTTCACTCCTTGATGCAACATATTGAAGCTGAAAATTTATCTTTAAATTTACTTATATTCTTATATATTCAAGAAGTATGCCGCATAAATACTTTGCAAAAATTAGAAGAAATAGTGAAGGAAAATAACTAGTCAAATAATACAGAAGAGGTGAAAAACAAAAAAACTTAAACAATTAAAATGTTGCCTATTTCTTAAATTATTACTTATTTATTTGTAATATATAACATAAGTTGAAATTTATTTATTATCCATCTACAATGGCATTTGAAGTTTATTTACATATTTGTTACTGTCTAGCATTGTAAAGTAATGCGATTATCGTTCGTCCCTCAAATTTCTATCAATAGTATTTTAATACTGGTGAATGATAAAACATCAATTCAGCATTTTCCACCAATTCGATATTCCCAATTTCTCCATTGGAAAGTTGTTTAATAAATTTTGAAAATGAACGTTAGTGATTTTGTTAATTAACAATCATTATTTCATAATCATTTTGCATAGTTTCTAGGGAAATATTTGGGATCAAACGATCGATCTATTCTGCTACGCCACGTCATGATAATCCATGATCCTTTCATAGAAAGGAAAATAACTGTTAAATAAATCAACGATCCGTAATCGCTTTACAGGAGGAATAGAAAATGACTATTACATAAGTAAACAATTTTTGGTCGTTTTATAGAAGGAATAAAAAATGACTTTACTTAAATCAACAATTCGTGATCAAGAATAAAAAGATTATGAACAATCTGTTACAAAAGTAATGAAAGATAACTGTTATATTATCATGATTACACATAATCTTTTGAGTTACTTTCCATATTCCAACATTTCAATTTTTTTTTCCTCAAACAATTATTATTGATTAAAGTGTTTTATATATTCTTTATCATTACAAAAATTTCACTGCGTATCCTATAAGCAACAGTATATTTGGTTAACTTTTTATGGTACACTTTTAAATTAGTCATCTGCCCCAATAGTTTCATAATAATAATAATAATAATAAGGAAACAAATACTACTTTAAAATAAAATTGCCAATCAGCAAACGTTGAATCATGCAAGAATATCTGTCATTTTTTATAGAAATGGGCTAACTATTCAATTTTTTTTTTTTTTTTTTTTATTGGTTTTTTTTTAAATTTTATTTTATTTTTTTTTTGTTTTTTTGGGGTTTGATTTTTTTTTTTTTTTTTGTTTTTTTTTCTTATTTCTTTATTTTTACGTTGACCAATTCATTTTGTCAAAGTTTTGTTCTTACTCATTAAATGTTCCAGTGCCTGCTCGCTTTTTACTTTAGGTTCAGTGGTCATCGTGTAATATATTTTCAACACAAGATCATGCTGCTGCTGCAATAGCAAAGCGAGGCATTCCTGTCTATGCATGGAAAGGAGAGACGGAAGAAGAATATGAATGGTGTATTTTACAGGTCCCTATTATGAATTTATTTTGTCGATTTCTTGTCATTAAGTTTTGTTTTCTTATCAAAAACATTTTATTTCCTTTTTGGTTTGCCATTAGTAATTTCATATCTCATGTTTGCATTTAACACCTACAACATATGTGCAGTGCGGTATTGCAAACTCATTATACTATCATATATTGAAATTTTTTTAAATGAGATCAGAGCTTGAGCAGGGGCATACATTCTAAGATGTTAACTTGTGATTGCGCCGTTAATAATGTGACCACTAATTAACGAATCTTTTGCTGCTTGGCCTACATAAAAATGCCTGAATTAATTCCAGACGTTAGTATTTAAAAACGACCAGTGCCTTAATATGATTCTGGATGATGGTGGCGATTTGACTAACATCGTGCATGAGAAATTCCCTCAATATTTACCTGGAATCTATGGCATTAGCGAAGAAACAACTACAGGTGTACACAATCTTGCTAGAATGTTTGCTGCTGGAAAATTAAAGGTACATTTTAAAATTTAACACATTTCATTCAGGAGCTTTCCTTCATTTGTCAATTGCGTCTCTGTGACACACCTTATGCCCTTGATTATTCTTAGCTCATTTTACTTTGTCTTCGCTTCTTTTCTTTTATACAGGATTTTCTTAGTTTCTTTTCTCTGTTTAGGTACCAGCAATCAATGTGAACGACAGTGTCACAAAATCAAAATTCGATAATTTGTATGGCATTCGAGAGTCATTACCAGATGGTATCAAGCGCGCAACAGATGTAATGGTTGCTGGGAAGGTTGCCGTTGTAGCAGGCTATGGAGATGTTGGAAAAGGAGCAGCTGCTTCGCTAAAAGCATTTGGGGCACGAGTAATTGTCACTGAAATTGATCCAATCAATGCATTGCAAGCTGCTATGGAGGGTAATGATTTTTGAGAAGTCCTGATTTATTTCAATATTTGGTTTCATTTATTTCTTTATATGCAAACAATTTTGATATGATAGAGGTTGAAATAATATAATGCGCACAAATCAGTGTAACGAGAAGATGCTTCCTGAGGTAGGTACTACCTTGAAGGTTCTACAAAAGTCAGGCACGTTCATTATTCATTTTGGAAATTTATGTTTTGCTCATAATCGAAGAACTTGGAGATCAGTGCTATTTCGCGTTTAGGGTATGAAGTTAAAACTTTGGAGCAAGTGGCATCAATAGCGAATATCGTAGTCACTACAACCGGTTGCAAAGGTGTTGTACGAGGAGAGCATATGATGGAGATGCCCGAAGACACAATTGTTTGTAATATTGGACATTTTGATGTTGAAATTGACGTAAACTGGCTAAATATGAATGCAGTAAGTCGGGATACAGTAAAACCTCAGGTATTTCTTTCGTTTATATATATATGCTATATAGTGCACTTAATTCTACTAAGGTCGTGTCTTTTTCAACAATCGGTAATTTAGTTTCTATATTATATAATACATAATGGCACTGTTTTAAATTGCTGTAGGACTGTGCAAAGTAAACCACATACTTTAATTCTTTTTCTTGGGTTTCAGAATCTTCTAGTAATAGATAGCCATTGCAGGTTGATAGATATTTGTTGAAAAATGCACGACACATCATAGTATTGGCAGAAGGACGACTATGTAATTTAGGATGCGCTACGGGGCACCCGTCATTTGTTATGAGTACTTCGTTTACAAACCAGGTTGGTTTATAGTTAAATATAACCAGTATTCAATGAATAACAGTGCAGTCTGAATTAAATCACATTTCATGATCTGATGTACGATATAATCAACTGGACAAAGTTAGAAAAGTCAACTAAATAAAGTTAATTAAGTAATATATTCCATAAGGTTCACAATTCTCTCGTGTCTAGCATTTTCTAAGTTACAGGTACTAGCACAAATTGAATTATTCACAAAACATGGAACCCCGCAACAGTATGAAGTTGGCGTTCATGTTTTGCCGAAAATATTAGATGAAGAAGTTGCACGACTCCATCTAGACAAACTAGGTGTTAAGCTGACGAAATTGACGCCTGAGCAAGCGGAATACCTTGGCATACCTATTGAAGGGCCATATAAACCGGACCACTACCGTTACTGATTTTTTTTCATCTTTATTTCATCGTCCGATAACTTACGGGCTTCTCTATTTTGAGAGACAGACCTTATTTGCAAGTTATATTCTTACTCTTATGAAAACAGAAATACATTTCGTTATGTTTTTGATTTTTTGATGGAATAAATATTCTTACTGATGCGTATGCACATCGCATATAGCGTACAGAAAAATAAAATTAATTCAATATATTATACAAGATACTTCGTAAATGTTCTCGACTAATGTATCAATTTTTGCGGGGATTGCATCGCAATGCTTCTAGATTTCTATGTACATGCAACTAGAGCAGCAATCTCAGTCAGCAAAAAGGAAAAAAAAACAATAGATCTTTTGTGGCATTTCAACACTTTTTTAATAGGAGAGTGTTGAATACATCTCAATCAACGAAACGAAATCGGTCACTCAATATTTTGTATTTTTCATCCTCTAAAGTCAGCACCAGTGTTTGCGTGAAGGCATGTGTCATTTGACCAAGAACAACTTTTCCAACAGCAAGGACCACTAAAGGACGTGCTTGGTCAGAACTATCGATGTATTGGCAATCCAGTGACTCCAGGCTGAAATAATTGGAAAGAGTTTTATAAACTGCATATTTCCAGCAACCAATTTTCTAGAAATATTTTGGTAAACGTTGGATGGTTTCACTGCGGTCTCAGTTCTAATATCTGCAGAATATCGGGAAACATTGCATCCTACACACAACAAAACTAGAAATGACTGGTATCAATTCTTTTTCTTGTAACAATTTCCTACCCATCATTATCAAAAGTAGAGTCTAGTAAAATTAGAAACAAAGTATATGGAATAATATATGGAAGCAAATATTTTACCATAGAGTACCACTTTCCTTAAGCAGTTCAACTAAAATAGGGAAGGATACCTTGAAGGAAAACTTACGTGTGAGTAGAGTTAGGCAAGCTGTCGTAAAACTTGGCAATGATTTCTACTCCACGTATGGCGTTACCATTCCAAACAAGCATAGCTCCATCCGCGTACAAAAAATTCATCTTGTTTCGTTTCCGATCAACGGCGTCATAGAATAAATCCGTAAATTTCTTCGCTGCTGTACACGCTGTCTCATCTTCAACTGCTAATTTTGACATATTGAACTACAATATTAGAGATTAGAAATGTTCTATCGATTCAAAAAAACATTAATTTAGATTGTCCATCTTACTTCTCACTATAGGACCACAATTCAAACACCTAAATATAACAATTCAGCAACGTTGCATGACCGTGACGCCATTGATGCTCAAAAAAAGTGCAACTCGACATCTTTCTGTCTTGAATTTCGCAATAACACAAACAGTATGGTACTAACACGTTGCGAACCCACTGAAAGACTGGCGAGATGATGCGCAGCGCTTCATCAGTAGTAAAACATCACTCAAATCTTCCCACGTCCTACGCCTCGCTTGATGAAAACGTAAAGTATAAGCCGCACTATCGGAACCATTGCCGTGAAACAGTTTCAAAAGCAAATGGTATCGGCGGCAGGTATTCCTTTTAGGACCAATTTAATTTTGGAAATCAAGAGGAATTGACTTTGAGTTTAATGTTTGATCGTGTAATTCATAACTAACGTCTCATGCATTTGAATTAGATGCTGAATATTTCTTGTCTTTTTCACTTCACACAAAAATTGCTCTACAAGAGCTTTTCTTGGAGTCTTCTATCTCCATAGATTTGATATGCAAATTAGTGCAGGAAGACTTATCTTAACAGATAAATGACTTCCTTCTTGGGCTGAATGTATTATTTGCTATACTGTGCGCATTTATTTGCGGGAAGCGATGGTCGCTGATGCAAGTATCAGTCGATGGTTGAACACTCCAAAACAGAATTTCCACCTCTTTCTCCTTCTGCTACTGTCAGCCTTAATCAGTGGTAATTTCTATCTTCTCTCAACTATTCTCAAACTACCTTTATAACCACTTGTTCAGTTAGGCATCCTTTCCCCTCACTAAGAAATCCATGGAAAGTGATAGTTCAACTTCTTTGCGGCAGCATCTGAAGAAGTCACTTGAAACAGTAGTCGAACTGTAAGTCATTTAAATCTTTCAGTCTGATCACATTCATCTCGTTACTTTTTTATCTAATTTAAAATGCAGTTAGTGGGCAATCAACTGCATCAGAATCTGAAACAAATAAGACTGAAGGATGGAACAAAAGTCTTGATATGAATGTTACATCAAACGAAACAGACAGTGAAGCAAATGATAAGGTGACCGTCCCTTTATTCTCAATTTCTTCTCCTTTCTCTGTACAATAAGTTCACTGCGATTGTAACACATATCTCGAGTTATGGAAATAAGAAGACTCAACAGCAGCAAGGTGACTGAAATAGAAGATCACCTCCATAGGAAATCAATTCAGCTTTTTATGAAATAGCTGAAATTTCACTGCTTTCAATATTCTTCATGGCTTATGTGAAATTTGAAAATTTCAATTTAGTTATCTGAAATTTAATTGAAGTAAGAAGGAAACAAAGAGAAAGAAGCGAATTTTCAACTGGTTTTGCCGTTTGTGTAATAAATAAATCTCTGAGCATTCTTTTCCCAAACTAAATATTAAATGTAGTTTGATGGAAAAAAAGAAAAAAAGCTAATTACTACGAACTAAGTCTAGACTAGCAACTCTTCAAAAAAATTTGTAGTTGTTGGTAATATTCAAAACGAGCAAGGCACAGATCACCACGGCCAGAAATAATAGTACTGAAAAGTTCTGCATCCGACAGCTATGCGTTTCATTTCCTACTTTCATTGTCGTTAGTTTATTTTTTCTTACAGTCTTGGGTACGCACAATACTTTACTAACAAAAGTTGAAGTATTCTCTCTCATATCTGAACTGAATGTTGTGCAAAAGGAATTTAAAATGAGTAGCTAAAAACTGATATATTATCACAAGTCTTGTTATGAGTAACTTGAAGTACCACATCAAATCCAAACTTCTGCAAAACATATCAAGATTTTCGAATGTTCTAAAATTTAAGAGTTCTGAAATTTTGCAAAAATTTAATCTAACGTTTTGGGAAGGAGCGGAAAAGCACAGATTTCCAATCTCAATTCAAATATTTTGTTTACAGACAACCACATGGTAGAAGCCCTCCTTACACATTTTGTTTTCGTCCTTTCCATTTCTCAAACAATTACCCTTGCAGATAATTTCACTTCCAACCATTATCATTTTAACAGCGTTTATCATATTTCTGAGCCATGGTTCTCGACGAAAACGAAATTATCAAGTTGAT
Organism: Setaria equina; assembly: GCA_003012265.1. Taxonomy (NCBI): domain Eukaryota; kingdom Metazoa; phylum Nematoda; class Chromadorea; order Rhabditida; family Setariidae; genus Setaria; species Setaria equina. The sequence continues at coordinate 7,918 of PQVD01001414.1, forward strand.
GTAAAAAAATCACATACAACTGAAAGGTTATGCTGTATTTTTATTTTTAACCAGTGGAAAAGGGTAAGAATTGTCCGAAAGGATGGCTTTAGGGTGAACTGAGAAAGGAAAAGCGAAAGACTCAGTTTTATTTCTCATTAACTTCAGGTTGATGCCGCTACAGCTGGATCATCTAAATAGTTTCAAAGAAATAGAGTCCGCAAAATGCAGTAGATCTAGTCAAGATTCCGAAATTAATGTCGAAGAAGTAAAGCCTCTCAGGTGTATTTCCTATGTTTAAACAGAGAGGAGAACGATAGCATCTGATCGAATTAACCAGAATCCCGTCTCACCCAGATTTTCCAACCTATTGATTCAGAGTTGTGCTGAATTTCTGAGACGGAATCCAGTCCGATATTATCTTTCCTCACAGATTTCTTCATCATCCTTACCCCACTTCTCTTTTTTAAATCTTTATATCAGAGTAGTTTTACACGTTACTACCTTTCCTAATTCTCAGGAATTTGTCCGAAGAAAGTGAGTTATCACGTTCCGTTATGGTCTCAACGTCGTCAGAGCAAGAAGATGAAAACGATTCACAGAAAAAGACATTGATTAAGAAAAAGCATTGACTTGCATTTTAATGTCGTATTTTACTTCCGTGAACTTATGGTTGGATTTACTTTCTTGTTTAAATGAAACGAACAGCTGCGTTTACTGTTGGTGATATCCAGAAATAACTACTATTAAAAAGTAATTCTGAGTAAAAGTATGCTTGCTTACTCATGTAAAACTATATTTCAAAAATGTTTTGAACCCTTTTTTTTTAGTTATTTAACTATAGTAACGCGAAAACAGGTAAAATTCTTGAAATACATTTCACTTTCCTTCGACATTGTTCAATTACCATAATTCAAAAGATATCATCAGGTTTTCACGAAAGTGAACATCACTGCTCTGTGTAATTACGAAAAATTTTACCATTTTTATTGTTTAAATTTTTTTAGGCAGCGATTTATTTCTGCTGTTCATTTTTGATCCATTCTTTTTCGGCGATTTCGAATTTTTCAATTTCTTCTCTCTGCTTCTCGGATTTTTCTTTGATCTTTTTTTCTTCTAAATCTATGGCATATCAAATTACCAGTGAGCACTCGGAAAAATCATAAAGCTGAATATATTGTTCGAATATAAAACGAACCTTTTTAACAATTGTTTCGTTAAAAAGGTTCACCAATAGCCGAAAATTCAGGCAAGTACTCTTCTTCTTTCTGCTGCTCATTTCCTCTTTGCTTTTCCTTTAATATAATATTTATTTGTTCTTAAAAAATCCATGATACTACTGAGAAAATAATTATTTTAGACCCGTCTATAGAAGAGAACACATTTCAAGCACTGTAAATGCTCCTTAATTAATTAATCACCTCTCTCCTACGCATCACTTTCTGCGATAATTCGTTCATTTCAGAATATTTAATCATTTCTAGCTACATTTCCTTTATCGCTATGAATAAATGACGGACATTTTTAAAAGAAAAGACCTCCTGCATATTTGCAGCTTAAAGTATGTCAATATTGACACCTGGTAAAAGTGATGCTTTAGTGGTTTTTGACTGTGAAACCAACTCCGATTTAGGACTACTAGTTTTAAGAGAAAACACCGGTATAACAGGACTAGCTGCTTCTATCTTAGGCATTTCTAGCATAACAGGTGGTTCTGCTTTCAGAGCAGATGCAGCTTTTTGCACTTCAGTTTCTGATTCTTTTAGAGATGAAACTGGTGCTGAAGATGACAGAGCTGCTTCTGTCTTGGGCTTTTTTTGTGGAGCTATAACTGCTTTCTATTCAGATGCTGATTCTGTAGCCACTGAGTGGTGCCATTGCGGAGGAAGCCATTGGGACCTTTGGAATAATGACCTCTGCATCAGATGCTTCTGACGTAGCAGGTAACTTATTTTAGGGAGCAAGTGTGGTACCCTTCTCTTCGAGTGCTGACTCTCTGGGTGGTGCTTTTTCTGGGGCTGAAGCAAATGCTGGTATTTTAGGTGTGAATGATTCCGATGTAGATGCACCTGCTTTCGAAACTAGTAGAGGCGATTCCGGTTGAACTCTTTGTAACGTGGTTTCAGAACATTTCTGCACTGCTTCTGTATTCTTCTCGTTACTTGCCGTATGAGTATAATTCCTTACAAGTTGACTTTGTTCAATAGCTGTTTCATTTGGCTTCGATCCTCCCTGTAAAGTTCCTACTCTTTGCTTATGATCAGAGAAGGCACAGAAAGAAGTGATTATTCCATAACTTTTACGAACTACATCCCAACAGACTCAAGTATGGTGACATGACACTGTGCTTGAATCTAGTGACAACATCTTTTGAGGGCGACTAGCAATTATCGATGCAACTATTTTGATCACTATTTGCTAAGTAGGCTACTGAAACCAAATCTGATAGCTTTAAGTCCGTCCACTTTATAGACTCACTAGTTATCAATTATCAGTCTCTCCATATATGGCAAATCAGATGAAATTGGTAGTTTTTGGATAAAAGAAATCAACAAACGGAATAAACTGATAATTGAAACACGTCGTATCCCATCCATACTCGCAGTTAATTGCCAATAAACCGTAATGAAACACTATATAGTTCTGTAATACTCACCTTTTTATAAACTAATAAATTTTGCATAATTAGCAGGAAATATCACTGCTTGCAAGATATGTCTATATTTGTTAAGGTCAACAGCATGGTTAATTTAATTAAATAGAAGACATTAACGACTTGTCTTCTTTTGTTTCAACTGGTGAAATACTTATCAAAATATCTCTCGCCCAATAAGCACGCTATTCAGTAAGCAATATTTCTAACATCACTTCAAGCAATAAAATAGCATTTAAATCTTAGAAGCTGCAACCATAATTCTATGTATTTCTACTATAAATTTATATTAAGAATCTCACACTGATTGCTAAAACAATATGCACAGTATATTTCTAAATCATCTATACTTGTAAATACAATAAATTCGATTTCGTGCTCCTTTTTTACTGAAAGAATATCACTTTTGACTTGTTAGCGAAACCGAAAGTGAAGTACTGCAAGTTTCATTAATTAATAGGTTGTCAATTGAATTTCAATTTCTGCTAATTGCAAAAATTATGAAACTATTTCAAACGACATGAAAGAGAAATCTAATTCTAAAATGGTAAATTCAGGAAACGAATCATAGCAGAGATAATCAGAAATTCATTCACTTTTGTAGGTTAAATATTGGATGCAAAAGATGATTCGATTCTCAGCAGCAAATATTAAGATGACCAAAAGCACTCTAAAGGAAATTCATCGTTAACTATTCAATAATAAATTCCAGCTTTCTTTCATTTCCAACTAAGCACCCATGAAATGCGTGAGAAAAAGAACTTATTTAAATTAACTGTTTCATCTTAAAACGAGCAGAAATATCAGCAATGAGTCGAACTTTTTATATTTCTTCAGAAGTTTGTAATTGGCAGGATATTCATATCACAAATGTCAATTAGCTTGTGTCTAAATGAGCTTCTGACTCAGTTACTATCGGATCATAATCAATAGTGTTGAGTGCGCCGGACAAATTGGTTGAATCCTGAAGATAAAACAAGGCAACTGAAGTTCCACAAATTAATCTGGAAAAAACTGGAAGTCAGAAAACCAGTCTTCTTTTGAAAATTGTATTTTGAAAACAATTTGTATCCCAAACTTTTTGTTTTGATTTTTCTTTTTTTTTATGTGTTATAGGTGAGCACCAAAAAGAAAGAGGGCATTGCTCCATTTCCTGACTTTTCGAGAATAGATTCGGAAATTATACCTCGGAAGAGACAATTTGATGACCTAACTCTCTTTTCCGTTGTAACTCTGCCATCTTGAAATCCAAATCCGAGTAACGATAATTGCTTGGAAGATAATTTTTTACCAAAGTATAATCAGATGTGGATGTGGAATCAGGCTCCATATTGTCATCAGTGTCAGAATCCAACAGAGATGTGATCCCGTTCGATATAAGCTTTGTTCCAGAAGATTTGGTATTCAAACCTGCTTCAGGATTGCTGCTTCTTGCAGTTTCATTGTCTAATTCGTGGTGCTGAACTGACTCCAATTTATCTTCACCTGATGGTACTGCTTTTAACAAACTGTTCCGTTCCATGGCTTCTGATGTAACATTTAGCATGCTTGGGACTTCCGCAGTCACATCCGTCACTGTAATTCCAGTTCCCAGAGACGACAAACTGAATGTGTTGAAAGAAGCACCTTCTAAAACTACTGTTGATGACCCGTTTTCATTTCTTAAAGGATTGTCTGAACCTCCTAACGTGACTGCAGATTCTAGATAATGTAGCATATGCAAATGGTAATTGTTAGAGACTCGACTTGAGGAGCAAACCGCTTCATTTTTCGTTTCATCTGGTATCGAATTATTCTCCTCCTCTGTGGTTATGGAATTCTGGGTATACTGTAATTCTTGAACCGCTGAACTATTGTCGGAATGCACCGCTTCTATATTGGAATTATTGGTATCCGAATTTTGAGTAGACGAAATTCCATCCAACTTCCAAGAATTCAGTGTCAGCACAGTATCTGTTTCTGATGTTTGGCCACTGTTTATTGATGGATTTTGAGAATTTACACTTCCTGATTCAGTTTTCTTTTGATCAAATATAAATTCGCAATTTGTAGTAGGTAGGGCAGTTCGAATTTCTAATGAATTTGGCTGAAACGCTTTACATGTACATGCACAGTTCTGATTATCGAATGCTTAACTAATTTTGTTTTTGCTCTTTCACGGTCTAATCTTCCACTCTGTAGAAAGTAGCCTTGACATCTAACGATTTCAAGAAACTTTCGCAAAAATAGCTCTTATTCGCTTCTTAATATTTCTGTATAGTCCATCTCTTAATCACATCCACCTGCGGCATTCTCGAAAAGGAAGTTTCATGATTCATAAAAGAAACATAGCTGAAGCTCGATGAACTATGAAGAAAGGCTTCTGAGTTGCTTACTTCAACAGAATCCTTCTGATAAGTCTTGCGCCGACCAAACAAAAACCATACAAAAACAACGAATGTCGCAGTAGCAAGCATCGTACACAAGGCAACCATCGAATGAAATTACACTCAACCGCCTCCCTACTATGACAGTGTAAAAACTGAACAATGAATCATAAAATCAGTGTGAACTTTTCAAATCAAAAAAGCGTGTCACCAAACAACACATTTATTTTACTTGGACTTCAAATTTCTAAACTGTCCAGTTATTCTGGTAGGACATTATTAGAAAGAGAAACCACCTGCTGGTCAACCTCGGTGACATCACGTAAAGAACTCCCCCCCACGATAAGATGTGAAAACTGAACTTTTAAGACTTTATCTGTTTAAAACTGAAACATTTTGCTTAGAAGAGAAGAAAAATATAATCATAGCAATATGTGCACATGTCGTTTTTCGATAGGAGAGCTTTTCGACCTAAATTCTAAAATAAAATTTGAAGATTTATCTAAATTACGAAAACTTAGGTTGACTATTCAGTAAGCACACTCAATAGGCCGAAGGGTATCTCACGGCTGAACCCTTGCGCAAGTCTGTGAGATGGTAGAGCTTGCGTTGGAGTCCGGTTTTGTTTTTATGCTCCTCTGATGTTTTGCATTGCTTTGATGAAGGGATTGAAAGGTCTTTATTTGCAGGTTGTAGAACATGTTAGTGGTCCTTCTGAAGACGTTGAAGCCGTTATTCTTCCTCATTTCTAGGATCTATTTCGCCATAGTCTCGTGCATTTCTAACCTCATTTATTATTTTTCGTCCAAAGAGGTCATTAACGCACCACGGGATAAATTACTGATTATTAGTGCCGCGCGAGCTGCTAAGATGATTCGAACTCGAAAGGTAAAAAGGACCAAAAATAATTGGGATTGTTTATTGTTGCTGAGGAAGCCACGAAGCCACCTATAAAACATTATGAATTTACGGAATAGACTTTAATTACAAAATAAGCATAGAACGATTAACTGAGCTCCTGTCATTATCTTTTAAATTTCAATATTTATGCCTGAAGGTTGAGAATTATTTCAATGATGACTAATTACTTGCAGCAGTTATGTTTGGTCCAGTGTAAGACCTTCTTATTATTTATTAAAAAAAACTAGATAAAATGAAATCGATTTATCAAGCTATGTGTTATATTTATTGGCAATTCATGTATTATGTGGTTGGAGATTAGAAGATTATGAAGAGTTCTTATTTTTGAGATGCCTTTTCGGAGACTGGATATGGATGCTTGTCAAGCATGAGAATTATAATTTCAGTTGGATGGTGCGTAATGTAATATGCATACAGTTGAAGTTGAAGCTGTAAAAACATTACAATTTCGCAGAATTAAACAGTCGCATGTTCAGATAACGAGCTTCAGTCTGGTTGAGGCTTATATTAAACGTATCAAAGAGGTGAATGGAATAATTAATGCAGTTGTTCAAATGAACTTCAGAGAAGCGTTAATAAAAGCTCAGGAAACTGACGAATTGTTGGAAAGCCTTGACTCAAATAGCGAGGAGTTCAAACTTGTGCGTTTTTCTTGCATTATTTCTTGTAAAACTGGTAAGAATAGTCTGATCTTAAATGAGCTTACACGATACTCACCGCTTTTGTTACTAATATTTCCAGGGTAGCCTAAGCAAAGCATTCAAAAGCAAGAAAAAATTCCACGGGACATTCGTATCTAGGAATATCAGTATCTAGATGAAATAAAACTATCGATTTTTTTCAGCTTATCGCAAGGAAACCACTACTCGGTGTACCTTTTACTTTGAAAGATTCTATTGAAGTGGATGGTTTATACTGTACTGTAGGAATATCATATCGGAAAAACTCTGTAAGTCACAGAGATGCGATCGTTGTTCAAAGGTTTTTTCACACTCATAATCATAATTAATTTTAGCCTTTTTTCATTCTTTGACTTTAGTGACCCTTATTTTTCCTAGTTTCAGTATTTTCCGTCATTTTTCAACATCTGTTAAACAACTACAACAAAGAGTTATGCCCTTGTATGGCCTCATTTCAATCGCTGTTGTCACTCTTTGACTGGAATACACTTACTGTATTTAAAGTTTTTCTATGCATCTTTCCAGGATGAAAGATGCGGGTGCAATCCTTCTTGCGGTAACTAATGTTCCAGAAGTATGTATGTGGTGGGAGTCAATGAATGTGGTCTATGGCCGTACCAGAAATCCATATGATAGCAGACGAATATCCGGTGGCAGTAGCGGTGGTGAAGCTGCACTGATTTCTGCTGCGGGTTCAGTAATTGGTATCGGTAGTGATATCGCGGGTTCGATTCGCATGCCTTGTTATTTTAATGGAGTTTTTGGCCTGAAACCAACTCCAGGTATATTTCCTTTGTTACATGATTTTGGTATATTGGGACCTTTTAGAAAGTAATTTCGTCTAATTCAAAGCTTTTGCCAAATGGTTGCTTCACTTTTAAATTGTGCGCCAGTCAATTCGTCCAGCCAATATTTAATAACTTTTTTGAATTCTAAAAGGTCTTAATCGTTTTCAGGTGTAGTGCCACTCGAAGGGCATTTACCACAGTTGAATGGCTACCGTTCTGAGAAAATGCTACTTATTGGCCCTATATGTCGTTATGCAGAAGATTTATCCATTTTGTTAAAAGTATGTTTTATATTTCTAGTTATCTTCTATTCCATGATTCCTTTTTCCATTGTCAAAATTTTTTCGATGTTTAATGACTTAACATATAGGTTTTTGTGGGAAATGAAGGCATGGATTTGTTGCAACTGGATACTCCATATAATATGAAGAAAATACGCCTTTTCTACATGGAAGGCTTAAAAACACCTTTGGTGCAAGAGTTAAATGGAGACTGTTTCCGGACGCTGAAGAAAGAAAGTTGTTTCCATTGATTTTCTTCAATTAATTGAAGCATTTTGTCATTCAAACAAATATCTCTGAATTATCTACGGTTTCCATAGTTCGTTTTTTCGTTTAATTTCAGCTTCATGTTACCTCCTTTTTTCCTCTTATATTTTTATTTTCAGGCGGTTCGCTATTTTGAAATTAAATACGACTTATGTGCTATTCGTGTCGATTTACCATTTGCCCATTACGCACTTGAATTTTTCCTGACAAGTATGGACGTCCCAGATGCTCCGAAATTTGCGATGCAAATGACCGATCTGAAGGTAAATATTATTTTTTCTCTTCCTGCTGTATGAGATCTTTCATAATAATTACTTCGTGCTTACTAGTGAGTAAATTTTCACTATCCATTCTTCCATACCCACAGTTTATAGTCTATAGGTTCCTGAATCATACCATTTATATCTTGAAATGTAACTATTTTGCATCAAGTTGAACATTAGATGCGTTATCAGTTCCAAACTTTCGAGCGAAATGTGTAAGTATCCGAGATTGGAGAGTAATACCGCAATTTTTCTAATTCGAATTTTTTACATTTCTAGGCAGATATAAATTGTTTCATTGAATTATTCAAATGGTTAATAGGCAAGTCAGTACATACATTACCAGCTATTGTTGCGGGGATTGCTGATGAGCACTTTGCACCATTCAGTGAAGAGCAGAAACAAAAGGTAACTTCGTTGCTTATAAGTTTAATTTCGGATTTTTCACTTTGCATTACAATTTTTGTAATGGTCATTAAGATTTTTTTTTAATAGAAATTGTTGTCCATTATTCTAAATTTCTGTTTTTTTTTTTTTTTTTTTTTTTTTTTTTTTTTAATAGAAATTTTTGTCATTTATTTTTATTTTCTTTTTTTTTTTTTTTTTTTTTTTTTTTTACCCCAGCTTTTGACGGGAATTGCTTTTCAGCTAAGGAGTCAGCGAGATCGACTGAGTCGAGAGATTAAGGAACTTTTATCAAACAATGGTGTTTTGCTATTTCCATCTTTCCCAACTGTGGCACCTTATCATCATCAACCATTATTTACTCCTTTCAATTTCGGTTATACAGCCTTATGGAATACAATAGGCCTTCCAGCTGTACAGTGTCCAATGGGTTTGAATAGTCATAATATTCCGCTTGGTGTACAAGCTATCGGTGCTCCGGGATCTGATTCTTTACTGATTACAGTAGCTCAGGATTTAGAGAAAGGGTTTGGTGGTTGGAGACCTGTGAATACTTAGTTTTTTCGTGCTACTTGTTATGCTATTAATTATCATGAAGAAGTTTCAATATATTCTTGAAAAATGTCGCAT
>PQVD01001414.1:17181-39511 GCA_003012265.1 Setaria equina
TGCATGTTTTTGTTTTCATCCTTATCTTGTTATAAAAACACCCGAATTTAATGAATTAGAATTTTAAATAGTATGATTTTATTGGCATAGTTTCCGTATCACTGTACTTTCATCATATCGATGCTCATATAGCTTTTAGATGACTTTTTGTCGTTAATAAAAAAAACAACATTTTTTTTTATTAACGACAGAAAAATGTTATTTTTTTTATTAACGAGTACAACAGTATTGTTTTTTGCTGTTTTATCACAAAGTTAATTTGTAGATGCATGTTAAATACGGATATTTGTGATTACCATCTGGTGCATTTAAAATTCACTTCCCATTTCTGTGACTCTGTTTATTATCTCTTCCTGGTTGATTTGCAGTATTTTTGTAGTCCCTCGTTAGCAAGTAAAATAATCTAGCATATTACAAAAATGCTTTTTGTTATGGTAAAATTCTTTATATAACTGTCTAAACTATACAGCACTCGCTTTCTCGTCTTTTCTATTGGTTTAAAGTTTCCTGTGTGAAATTTTGGAATGCACCGTGCGATGGTATAGAAACAAGGAGAAAGGTAATGAGGTCATACTGATGAAGTATTTCACTCAAGGTAACGAAATGCTTTTAAAATTGACCTAATTGTGCTAATGGACAGACTTACGACGACATTCTTAAAGTAATAAAATAAAGGCGCTATAAATCCTCGTCTTGATAATGAAAACGTGAAGCATTGTTATGCCGTAATATATCTTAACTTTCCCGCATCACTTCTTAACTTTGCAGCTTCTGCAATTGATAAAATTCAAATCATATGGCTATGGATGTAATGTTTTAGGATTTTGGGATGTCGACGCTTTCGTAGAGTATTTGTTTTGTTTCAGGTTTTGTGTATCAGGAAGTTTTTTTAGAGGTAATTATGAGAATGGAGGCACAACTTATTAAAGTATAAATGACAGATTTCGTGGAACTCCTCCAGGCGGAACACGCTAAGTTGCTGCAGAATTGCGTGGATTTGCAAAAACGTTACGATATACTGGCTACAGCTACAGGGAGCAATGGTGGCTGCATTAGTGACACTTCCAAAAATTCATTTGTGCAGAAACTTGTAACAAAAATTGCTGAAATGTATGACAAAGATTTATACAGGTGTTCTAACCTTATATTCCATTTCAGTCGTAATTTTCTGGAACAAAAGCTTTTTGTATTTTAGTTCTACAGGCTTTTATTTGTGATTCCACAGCCAGATTTGTTTTCCAGAGTATAATTGATTTGAAAAGCTATTTTAAATTTTAACACTTGATAGAGTTCTGTTACAGTGATATAACAATTCATTGCGATGGGCATCAGTTTCGTGGTCATCGCTTAGTGATTGCAACGAGAACAGATTATTGGGATGACCTTGTGGGAATTGATCGTATTGAATTTGAAGGTTGGAATCACGATGTATCCATGCATATTGCTACAACTATAGATTTTTTTGTCATACTGTTGCAATTCTAAAACTTCTATATGGAAGTTTAAGTTCAGGATCAAGTTATCTATTACGATAACTCTGCACTTTTTCTGAAATTTTCATTATTACTTAATCTGCAGGTTCAATTATTCTTCCTTACAGATATTCCTTATAATATATGCTGTGCCATATTAAAATGGATGTATACGGATCAAATAGACAGTTTACTAGGGAATCGTTATTTAATGCAAATATTTACAGTAGCTGTGAAGTATCGCTTTTTAGATTTACAGAAAAGGTTATTTTGGAATAATTTTCAAGTCATCATTTTCTAATTATTTATCTCAATCTTTATCTTCTGCTCAAATATTTCACGCTGAAAGATGGTATCAAATAGCTGATGCAATATGATTTTTAACGATACAGAAAACTATCAAATTTTAAGCTGATATGTAAAAGATCGCTATTAGAGTATGAGTTTCAGATGCGAATTACTTCTGCTAGGACGGATTGATAATGATAGCTGTTTATCGCTGTATGAATTTGCAACCAAAAATGAATTGATGGAGCTGAAAGATAACTGCGAAAAATTGATCAAAGCAAAATGGAGCCAGTTCGGTGCTAATGATTTTGCTGAAATGTCAGCTTCAGTGTTGTATAATCTTGTCGAAAGGTTAGCTGTTGGTCTTAATATATATTGCCTCTTTTAAATATTTCAGACGAATTCATCCTGTATTTTTTGTCTAATCCTTGAATAATATCAACCATTATTTGTGAGAAACAATGTAGTTTCAGGTTCTGAATTTGACATTATATCTCATTAGGTTATGATTTGCATCAGCTTCCCGCAAAGCATAAGTAGTTAACAAGTAAGAATATCGTAGCTTTTAAATATTAGAATAAACTTTTTGTCTCCAAATTTCACTAAAACAGAAGTAGTAGTGATAAATTTCAGCAGTTGTGAACATGTTCTGCATTCGATTATTCGTCTGAGGCGTAATGATATATTACTCCTCTTTTTTATTGAACACTTTCAAGAAGTAAGATGAAGTGCTTTATTTTTCTTTTACTTCATAACGGAGTTCTTAGTTTAATTAACTAGCCACTTAATAATGAAGTGGTCATGCTATAATTTTTCTATTTCCATGGTATCCATGTTGTTAGCAGAGTTTATGCTGGAAAAAATGTTATTTTAATCATTCATTCCATCATCAAAAGTTGAGTGGAAAAACATTTTATATCTACTCTTTCACTATATATTAACTTTTAATTCATGTGAATTCTGTCTTCTCATTTATTTATTTATTTTTTTCTAAATAAAAAAGAAATAAATAGTTTTTCAGTAGTTCCTATTTATTGTTAATTTTTCAATATAATTATTCAAGTTGCCTAAATTGTGCAATGAAGAAGTCGATAATGTTTTCCCATTGGAGTTGGCGCTGGAATCTGATCAAACAGAAATTGCAACATCTTTGATTAATCATCATGCAGACGTAAATATTACTGATAATAATGGTAGAACGTTGTTGATGAGGATGCTCGTGAAAAGTGAGTCTTATACTGAGAAAGTTTATGTTCGACTAGTAACGAAAATTAAATTTCTGCTGCTTAGTTGTAAATTATTCTAAAAAATTAGTTCATTAAAATAGTTCTTTTTGTTTTGTTCCAAGAGGTGAATAATATTGTATGAATTAAAGGTTGCCCTTTTTATCCTTTTTGGTCCTTTCGTAGTCTTTTGTTTTGTTCCGTTGTGATTATTTATTCGGATAGGAAAAAAGGAAACGAGTCAAGGTGGGCTCCTAACAAATCTTGCATGAGTATTACAGAGGCTAATGTACATGTCCAGTATACGAACAGCGGCAATAGACTAAACCTTTTTTTGGTATCATTATCCAATGAAAACTGAACAAGCAAAATTTGATGAAGAATTGTAATGACGAATTGAAAAATATCTTCTCATGCTTTCATCATATTCGAAGTCCTTAGAACTATTACACACTCTAATGAATTCATTCGAAAGAGTTAATATTTTTCCTTATTGCAAAGTTTTTACGTTTTTGGTCAACATTTTACACTATTTTCAGATGAAGTTGATGCGCTGGTTTTTTTAACCCGGAATGGAGCCAACTTTGATTGTAAAGTTGGAATAACTGGTGAAAGTTTATTGCACATTGCTGCATCGACAAAATGTTCCTATAACTTAATTGAATGGTTGTCGTCTAACGTGTCTCATTTGGATATCGGTGATGTCGATTGCGATTCAAAGTTAGATGCATGAAACTAGAATAAGACATGAGACTGGAATAAAGTTTAAATAAATGAATAAGCATATATAAGAAAGTATGTCAAGTGTAGTTTTAATGGGAAGTAAGGGAAGGAAAATCATAATGGCTATTTATTTAAACAAAATCGAAAAAATTTTTGTTAAATTATGAAGAGATATTTACAACTTCTCAACAATTGCTTCTTTTTTTTTTTTTTTGAGGACTCCGCTTATGCGAGCGGTTGAGTTGGAAAATATGGAAATGATTGAATTACTTTTACAAAACCGTACAACTGATGTGAATAAAGTTGATCACAAAGGGCGTTCACCGATATCATCTGCGCTTTTTGAGATTGGAAATATTCCATTAGCAGAATTGATTGTAAAATCGGGAGCAGATTTGGACGTTCCTTATAAAGGTTCGTCTTGATGATATTATGATTATTCACTGTATTGATCGTCGCTTCATATCATTCTACTCTATAATCGAAAATGTTTGTACATCATGTTTCAATTTTTGCCATTCTTTTGTTCCTTGCAACGATGTGTCTGAAATTTTCATTATGCCAAAAAAAAAGATAGATTGAAATATGTTTCATCATCTAAAAAATAGGATACATGCTCAGTTCACAACTCAAAGGATTATAATTCTAGTTAAAACTCAGAAATAAGCATGCAGAGGCAAAAAGGCTGGCGATGCAAAGGTCTCGGGTACTGTCTTGTTGTAGAATAAAAAATTTTCGTTTATTACAAATCTTTCTTTTAATCAGGAAATTATTTAAAAAAAGAAAGAAATGCTTTTGCTTAAAAATTTCCTAGCATCTTATCTGTATTTCTAGGTGTCTTCATGATTCACTATGCAGTTCATACTGGTGACTTGGATGCATTGCAGTTTCTGTGCCGGCATCTAGTGGATGTGAATAAAAGAACGACAGAAGTATATGTTTGTGTCAATTTATTTCAGCCTGAAATCTTCATATTTCTTATTAGGAATAATGTATATAATTTATTAATGAGCCTAACAATTTTATTAGAAATGAGATAGGGATATTAAAATTAAACTTGGCCCCATTCGGTTTCATGACATTTAGGTTCCATTTCAGACTATACATATACATGTCAGCATTTTCTTTACAATGTTTAGGGGGTGTTACCGCTGCAATTTGCGGTAGATTCTGAAAATGCTAATATGGATCTCATTCGAATACTTATGCGATCGGGTGCTGATATTTCACTGAAAATTCCAGACTCTGGTGAAACTTTACTTCACCACATTATTGACAAAGAAAATGGCGACGAAATTTTAAAAGTCTGCATCGAAAGTGATATCTGCAATAGTTTGTTTCATTATTTCTAGATGTATATTGTAATCTTTTTAAAAGTTTGAAATCTGTTTACAACTAGTCAGTTTGATGCACCTGTCGTCTTACTCAAGTAGAAGGGACTGGATTTTGTATTCTTGACGTTGTTTAGATTGTAGTCATGCTTTCACTTGGAAACTTACTGGTTAGACATGCTATGTTCTTTTCATTTTTAGAAAGTGTTTTCTCAGTCGTAGATGCAGATGGTAATACGCCTACTGCAAAAGCCATCTTAAATGGAAAGTTTCAAAGTGCTGAACTTTTGATAAAAGCTGGAGCAGATATAAATGAAAAAGACCCTGAAGGGATGTCTCTCCTAATGCGAGTTATCAATAACAAATTAGATAATGCTGCGGCATTTCTGTTGAATCATGGTGTGGATATTTCTGGGAGGTAAGGAATCTTTGCTATTCTTAGTTCTTGTTCTCATTTAGATTTCTGGTTGATTTTATATGTAGCGGTAATTATATACAATATATAATTATCTCATTATCGACTGCTTAATTTACTCATTTCACTTTTCCTACGAAATTTCTTACAGCACTATCGGAGATTGTTTTTTTTTGGCTGTTGAATTTTCACTCTTGAAAACAGTTCGTCTTCTTTGCAATTTTGCCAAAGTGAATGGGAAGCATGTGAATGCTTCTCTGTTGTGGAAGGCTTTAAACAAAGGTTGGTTGCTTAGCACTATGAATACCGATGAGTCATTATATTTAAGCTTTTTTTACAAAGGGAAGAAAGAAAAAATGGATAGCATTTGAGCAAATATTCTAACTGCTTAATATCTGAGGCATTACAAAACTAAGTTTAGGCTGTTTTGAAGTTGCGAAAGTTTTGGTTGATAGTGGTTGTGATCTGGATGGTTGGTTTTACAATGAACATCGTAAATGTCGGCAAACATTGCTACACAAAGCGATAGATCTGGAGATGCGTGACGCGGCAATTTTCTTGATTGATGCGTGAGAACAATTGTTTGAAATTTGTTAGGCTGTCCTAATTTACTATTTTCCTTTTTCATATTTTTACCTCATATCGCTTCATTTCATATCTTTACCTTCTCATCACTTTTCATCCATTTTTCGTTTTCTTTGCAAACAAAGAACCTGCGAACACTTCAAAGTTCTCATGTCTTGTTGCACTCAATTATCACATGCCATCCTTAAGTATGACCCGGTTTTATCCGAGATGCGGTCTAAATTGGTGACGATGACTTAAGCTGTTCAATTTAATCTACTTGCCCATAACATCATCGATGGTTTGGATTGCACTGTAATGTGAATGAAATTCAGCCCGATTTTATTTATTTCCAAATTTAAGATGAAAAACAGTTTGAACTGTTTTAGCGGATGTGATATTGATGCGTCAGAACAAACTTTGATCAATGATGAACGTTCCAACAAAGATACACCGTTGCTTGCTTGCATTCGTTCTAGCATTGACGATGTCGCATTGTATTTAATTGAACAAGGAGCTAAGTTAGATAGACAGGTGCTATTTCTTTTGCATCAATATTATTTCTATTACTTTGGAATTTAGAATTTATTTTAAAGGAAAAAAATTTAGGATGCAGAGGAACGTACAGCTCTCCATTTAGCTACTTTTCAACAAAATATGAAAGTCCTCAACGAACTACTGAGTAACTGTAATCCTGGTTTGCTTCTGGATACGGATTGTTACGGTAATACACCGCTGAACATAGCCCTCGAAAGGCGGAACTACATAGCTGCTGAGGCTCTTATTAAAAAAACACCGAATCTAATCACACAGGTCTTATTCGATTAACTGTGTCAATGTTTTTTTTTTTTAGATTTGCAAAGAGTCAGTATATATCTAAATCCAAATGTATAAAATTTAAGATTTAACATTAATCTTCTGGTTAAGTTTCTAATTCTTGATGATTTATAGATGGATATGACTGGTGAAACATTGTTGCATAAAGCGGTGAAAGCAGGTGATTTGGAATCAGTGCTTTTCTTAATAGGTAGCGGTCTAGATGTTAACGTTCGTGCTCAAAATGAGTCGTATGCTACCGCTTTGCATCTTAATGCTCAGTACGGAAGCGAAATTATAATGCGAAATTTGGTAAATTAGTAAATTTAATAAGATTTGTAGTTAGTTTTTGGTTTTTCAAAGGAAATGGACTGGTTGAGCTCTTTTTCAAAGCCTCATCTTTGATAGAGTCATTTCCAAACTTCTAATACAAATAAATTCTCATTACATCTTTGGGAATAAAGATTCACTTGTTATTTATTTTGTGGAGAAAATTTTTCATGAAAATAAAAAAAGTGAATTTTACACTTTCATAATACTGATAATCATTGGGAGTGAAGAAATATTTTCACCTTAAATACATTCGAAATACATCTAATGCTCTTTGGGTCGTTATTCTCTCAATTAATTGCAAATGACTGTTTAATAAATGAATACGATTTATTGCAGATTTTAGCTGGAGCTGACGTCAGCGCAACCAGTGTTAATGGGCTCACACCTCTTCATGTTGCTGCATATAATAATCACGAAACTTTGTGTATGATTTTGCTAGAAAACGGCGCTGAACCTAACGTTTCAGACGGATTTGGAAATACACGTTAGTTATTTTACGGATTTGGAAATACACGTTAGTTATTTTTTTTACTATAATTTTTCTAATTGTATACGATTTGAATAAAATTGGACTTGTGTTTCGTTTTAAGATGGTTTTTACCAAATTACATTTGTGAAATTATTTTTATATGAAACTATATATGTAAAATGCTTCATTAATTGCATTAGTCACGATTTTTTTTTTTAAATGTTTTAGCGTTGCATAGAGCTGTATCACGAGGAAGTATGGCCTGTGTTAGTGTTCTTATTGGCGATTCACGAATCAACTTACGTGCTGTGAATAAAAAGTTAGTTCTGGTATTTTGGAGTTGTATTTACTAAAATGCTTTAGGGAAATTCCATCAGGAGAGTCAAGATACTTATTAACTGTTCCTTAATAATTTTTCGCAACGCTTCAGGCTTCCACTCCTGTGAGAATGTACTCATTAGTCCTCCATCTTGCTATCAGAAGCATGCTTGCATTTGAATGTTGATAAAAAATCCGAAGTATTCCTTCAGAGAGCAGAATGCTTTGTTTCTTGCAACTGGGGATTTATCCGGAACAAATTCGTTGGATACATTGCATATGTTTCTGAATGCTGATCCTCATTTTCCTTTGGATGCGAAAGATGTGGATGGATTTACAGGTTTCTTTAGTGAACTTGAAGCAACTCAAAAAAATATATATTTTGAACTGCTGACGCGCAATATTCCCAAAACACTAGCTTGATTTTCTTTCTGTAGTGACAAGACATGATAGGTCAGCATAATCAACATAGATCCGATCATCAGAAATGCGCTAAATTTAGAAGTCAATCACAATACTGGAATTGCAGTGTAATTTAATATTTTTAAACTTGATGAAATCTGATTTAATTCAAATATCAGTCGGGAGTTAGTGGGATATCACAGGTTCTTTCAATTGTAATTCTTGAAATTTAAATTATAATTATTCATATTGAAGTATAGAGCGCATATTAACTTGTTTACTTGTTTGCAGTATTTTTGTTATCATATTTGAAAGGAAATGAGAATATGTGCCGCGCACTGCTGCGCTGTGGTGTTTGTTTGGGTGTTGTCAGTCATGGTGGTATCTCAGTGTTCAAGCATGTGACACCAACAAAGCAGCTGTTGTTTTCTTTACTAGGTAGTTCACACTCATGCGATTAAGCTAAGGGCCTGTTTTTCTGTAAAGATAATTTGCAAAAAGGATTCTTTAATGAAAATTTGAAGAAATGGTCATTAGCAAATATTACATACTTATGATTTATTTAATAGACTGGAAACTTTACAGAATTTTACGACATACCTTTTAGATAAATTAGAACGTGAACCCTGTTGGGCTGATGGTCATTCGTGTTCGGAATGTGAAGTGAAATTTTCTCTGACAATGCGGAAGCATCATTGCAGGTACTTTCTTTTTTTTTCTTCATATAAAGACCACATATTCAGGTATGTCATCATATAATATTTTACATGTTTAATTTTTATGCTTTGTGTTCGTTTTTTTTTCCCCCTTATTTTTTCGAGAAGTCAGTGATTCTGTATTAAACTAGACTTTAAAATATTCATCTTCTTTGTTTCTTTCCTTTACTAATTATCTCTTTATGTTGTATTCCTTAATTTGTTGCTGTAAGGTTTTGCATCTTAATTATATAGGTTAGCAGTGGTTGTACTAAGCATTGGATATAAACATAGAACAAGACTTTTAGATGATAAGAAGGATTAAGCACACATACTCAGATTTCTCAATACCATATTTCAGTACACATACTCAAATAGTTAAGTCATGGATTTTCAAACTGTATCATTTTTTTACCAAATGTCAGTCGATTCAATGGTACTTGTACTAAATAATTTTTGAATCTAGAAACTTTATGAAATACCTCATATTTTATTTCAGGCATTGTGGACGGTTAGTATGTGCACGTTGTTCGGAACAAACAGTTCCAATATTGAAATATGGTATTGAGAAACCTGCTCGAGTTTGTCAAATTTGTTGCGATATTCTTACTATGGGAAAATGTGTGGTCTATAAATAAGATTCAAAGTTTAAGTGCTTGTTTTGAGGTTTTTGAGATAGTATTTTTTGCAAATAATAAGGTCTGTGATTGTAAATAATAAGATTTGTGATCCATCATTTAAACCTTGGAAATGCAATATCCATGCTTTGCACCATATCCGAATGTTGGTGCGCAGTTGGTTTATATTTTGCGGATATTTATTATTCTACGTGTTTCAACACAAAGATATACAAGACATACAAAGCTGATTTCGACCTGGTAGTTCGTATTTTCTCGTCAACTCGGTCCTTAAAATGTCAGGCAGTTCCTTTTGCCAAAAGTAAAATTCTTATTTCGTAGTAAAATGGTTCATAGACTTGTATACATAGCACTCGGTCTTTAATTAATCTCTTTAATTATTTGATGGAAGTGAGATGAAAAAACGGAAGGAGATTTAGCCTGAAAATTTTCTGCAGAAAATATGTGGTATGTATTATATGAGCAACTGATAAAAAGTGGAAAAGATTTATCAAAGAACTGCATAAAGTTCCACAGGAAGGAAGTGAAGGAATTATAATTTTCCATTTCGTGTCGAAGTGAAGTAAAGAACGGTGGGGAATATGATTCACTTGTTTAATCACTCGGTTGGTTCCGTTCTTGCCCACAAATTTCAGCTTCTAAAAAAAAAAGTCCACCTGAATGTAATGTTTCTTTACAGTACCACTAAATCTGTTGAGATATGTAAACAGCGCACTGTTTGTGTTTGAAATCCTTAGCCAAACTAGCTGCCAATTAGTTAGGGACAACAAGCAGGTAAGCGAAGGTGACAAAACTTGCTATCACCAACTTCACGTCATGTACAGTTCTGCACTAGTATTGGAGAACTAAGTGTTTCAAGAGTGCAATAAAACTATTTAAAATGAAGTAGAATTATAAAAATAGTAAACTTTAGAACTGGTACGCAGTACTGGTGTTCTTGCCAGTCTCAATCTTACTCATAGCAGTGTCTATCATCGTTTACATATACTTCTTCACATCCTGTACCTTGGCCGATTTCTATAACAAACCATCTGACCCCTCAGAGGATCAAAATTTTTTGGTGAGGATCCGTTTTCTGTGAAAGCTGGACTCCCAGAAGTCCTTTTCTCTATAGAAATTTTTTAGACCGTTAAAACTAAGGAAAAAAAGGATTTAACCGTATTTTGAATTCCTGAACATGAGTCTTTGCAATTTCTGAAACAAAAAGATGGAAGTAAATATAAGTTGAGAATCCCAGTTGAATATTAAGGATTCACAAAATGATGGTCGTCCATGGACGATGAGTAGATTTCTTACACAAACCGAGTTACGGAAAGTATTCATGCTGCCCGAATATATGCCGAGAAATTTGGACCTGACAATGAAAGAACGCAAATTCTTAAATAAAGCAAGCAAAGTTAGCCAAATATACCTGCTGTTAATATCGCAACATTAAGGAATTCCTAATTAAAACAACTAGTAACTGGATGCCATTCTCGAATCCACTTCCCTATCAAACACTTTTTTAAACTTCAAGAAGCCTGAAAAAAACGTTCTCGGATTATGGTAGCTTAGCAAATGTAATGTTTCGAAAAATGGATAAGTAACGGAGATTGACTCTAATCCCGAATCTTTCTGTGCATTCCAGCCTCGCTTCTGATAATATTTTACTTACCAGTTCAATGAACGCCATGTTCAGGTATACTGTGCCCGATCAGATCAGAAGGACGAGGAAGATTATTTGAACTGTATCGATACCGATAAATTTACTCATTAAAAGTATTAATGCTTTTCCCCTGTATTCACTGGCACATCAATCTCTCAAACTCCTCTCTAAATAATTTTGTGCATTTTTTTAAAATAAAATTGTTAACTTATCATGGACAAAAGTTGATAAGACAAAACTTGCAGCAAAGGACAGATTAGGTTGTATGTTCCAAAGAAAAATCCTATCCTTATCGTTATCACAGGAGCAATTTAACCTCTGACACTTGACGGCATCTTTCACGTATGTCCAGATGGATTGACTTTCCCCTTTAGGTCTACTTTTGACGGTACGATATGCAAACCTGAGAGTATTCAAGCGGTTGCAGGGACTGGATTTCTAGCCACTCCCACCACCACTATATCGTGATTTATGCATGATATGGGTTACGTGCGTTACGTGTAAAGTTATGCATGCTGTGTCATAGACCTTTTGAACTAGTTATAAATACCATAATTTCTCACGGAGAAACCGTGAGAAAGAATTTGGAATCCATTTTATGCAACGTGTGAAATGATCCTTCATTAAGAAGCAGCCAAGTTTTATTTTGAAGAGTAGATGAAGGGGGGTGAGATTTGACATTTAGTATTCAGGCAGCTTCCTATGTAACCTATAACCCAATAACCTAGTAAGATGTGAGTTTGACTTTTAAAGACAGCACTCAAACGCGTTATAAAATGTTGTATTTTGATTTTATGTAAATTTGCTAGGAAACGATCATTTTAACTTGGTTTGCTGTTTAGGCCCATCGCTGAGTTCTGGTATTCATTATAAGAGTAGTTTTGGGATTGCATTATTATAGAGTTGAATTTGAAAAACGAAGGTGCCTGAAATGTTTGGATGGTCTGAGCAGATAGCAAGCAAATTTGTTGCGGCACATTCGGATCCCACGGATGATTTTGTGGATCGTCTAAATTACGTTTATACAGTTGGTCTTTTTATGTTTATGGCAGCACTGACCGGTGCAAAACAACATTTCGGCAGTGCAATTCAATGTATGGTTCCAGCACACTTCCCAGGTTGGCCCTTTGCCTGTTTGGCTTATTTGAAACTTCACTTGCATTTCTCGTCTTATTTATGGAGATGAATCATATCTTTGACTTAGCGGATATCTTCAAAAAGCTTAAGGATAATTGATGTGCAAAAAGAAGTACAAATCATATGGCAATTAAAATCGGAATAATGAACGCTGAACACAAGAAATTATATCAGCATGTCAATCTTGTTGAATTATGCGTGCCAATGATAATCTTATTGGGTATTTTGATTTTCAAACAGGATTGCTTAGGAATCTAAGGCTTTTAAAGATAATCTTTCAAAATAGGAATTGTATTGTTTGTAAGTATTATGATTTTAGGTACATGGATTGGTTATGTACAGGATTATTGTTTTGTAAGCAACACATATGTGGTAAATATGAGTACAGTTATTGCGAAAGGTGACACAAACACTGTTTTTAAGGAAAAAATTGTCTACTATCAGGTGAATAAAACTCTTGAACATACTTTATTTTAAAATTTCAATTAAAGTAGACTTTCGGGCCCATTTTTGCCCATAACATGAAGTTTCGTGCATTTAAATTCAAAACATTTTCTATTGCAGTGGGTGCCTTACATATTATTGGTGCAGGCTTCACTTTGCTATTTGCCAAAGTTCCTGTGGTATATTGTTATAATAGCGCACGGTATTATTGGTTTTGTTTTGTATCACTGTCAAAATTCAGTCAGGGAGTTGTGATTCAAAGAAGCTTGCCCTCTCCATTCACAACTTCCTGATTGGCATAATTCTTTTTTCTTTTTTTAAATAACATATAATTCTTAATTATGTAAAAAATGCCTTAAAGTTTAATAAAAATAATAAAATTAAATGCGGGAAAACAGTTGCTCTTGAACCCCTTTTTACATTGAATTGATATGGTGTGCAAAGTGGTTATTTGGTGATTGCGATTAAATAGTTTCAAATTACTGTTCAGATTTGGATATGCGCTCTGTTGTGGAAGAAGCTATGAAATTACCCTCTATTGCAACTTTATCGACTCGTCAGAACCACCTTAAAAAAGTAGCAAACTTTGCTATTGGATATATTAAATACAAACAGGGTAGGTAAGTGTGAAAAGTTATTTCTAAGTTGTGCTTCACTTCACTTTCACGATGATGGCCTGCAAATAAGAGTTCTAGCCATTTTCTAAGCCTTTTCTAATAAATGTTCTAGTAGTGCGGTCACAAAAGAAGTTACATAGCCTACATAACTGTGAAGTCAATGTATTTAAAGAACACAATGAAACAATATTGCTTGAATTTGGTTTGAAAGTTTTTGTTAAATTTGTTTTTATCTAATATTTTTTTGAAAGGCCTGTCAAATGTTTTTCGGCATTTCACTTTTATGTACTCGTGAAGTGGTTATATTTTGGCAGTTGCTTATGCCAAGTTTCGCTTATAAATAATTTCGTTGGCGATGGTAGTCTGCTTTGGGGCTACCATGTAAGTTCTCTTTTGCTTTAATTAATTTTTTTTTTTTTTCGAAATTGGATTTTTTGGGTGATTTGAAGTTTATTTACGAGTGTTCAATGCCTTATGAAATATTTCCAGTTTATGGAAGGAGTTCTTAATGGTAATGATTGGAAGACGTCTGGTGTATTTCCACGGGTAACTTTCTGCGATGTCAGAATTGCTGTAGGTTTATTTAACTTTTTTGTGATGCTTCTGAGTCTTGTCTGTCCCATAATACCGGACATTTGTGATACAGAAATAGCATTAACAGTCAAACCCTTTTGGTAAATTTATTTTTGTGATTAGTAGGGATTCGTTTAATAATTAAAGATACAGTACCCGACTCACCTTACTTTGTTACTATTAAATAAAAGTGTCAGTAAGAAACGAATACTACTGAAGAAGAGCGTTAATGAAAAAAAGAAAAAATTGTCTATGAATTTATTGAATCTACTAACTGTAATAAATTTTCTAGCAAATCGGCCAAACGAATACGCATACAATGCAATGTGTCCTAATGATTAATATGTTGAATGAGAAACTATACGTGACGCTTTGGTTCTGGCTTACGGTACTGGTATTGATTGATGCAATCAGTGCAATAAATTCTACATTACTGTTACTTTGTCCTTATCTACATTATATGCGTGTATTATCGCTGTTACAGGTATTTTCGATTAATTCCATCAAATCTCTGAAAAAGAAATTTAGCACTTCCAAAATTGATTATAATGTAAGCTAAATTTCGAACTTCTTTGCAATTCGGATTACTTCTCTGTCTCCAGTACTTACCTTATTTTTCTGCCGTGCAGGCTAACGGTAGGTACATTGATATGGAAGTTAAACGCTGTTTATTGAATTTCACTGAAAATGTACTCCGCCTCGATGGAATATTATTGCTGTCGTTTATAAGGGACCGTGTGAACGGAATGATTGCGAGTGATCTCACGCGCGAAATTTGGGCCGCTGCTGATAAATGTAAAAGGTTTGCACATTTATTTGCTTTCGCGACTAGTATCAAAAAGTTTGGGAGAACTTGTCGACTGCAAGTGGAAGCATGCTTTAATTTTCTGAGTAAGGTCATAAGGACCTATTTGATTCTTGGCTGAAGTAAAATCAAGTTATTGATTTTTGGGAACAACAACCAACTGCTTATATTAATGGTCTTACTTATAACATTAGGATGTTATCTGTTGATACAAGTACGAAAACTTTCAGTACTTTACTGTTTTCGTAAAATGAAAGGCTACGTCTCTTTTTAGTGTTTGTTCAAAATTTATTATATCTAACAAAAAGTATTTTCCAAAGCATAATATAACGGTGAGAGGGAAAATCAATATTATAGCAGTTCTTTCTAGGAATCATTGTGTTCAAAAGGGAACATACGATGGTGATGTAAGTATTGTCACTTTTTATCAATTCTTCACTCTATTACCCCATAATGATATTGCGCAAGTTGTTTTCTGGTTCCAACTATTCTTCATTCCTTAATTCCCTTGGACATACGTTTTCCGTAAATATAGATCCCTTTTAGCAGAAGAAAAATGGAGAATGTGTTTTGCACAGCAGCGATAATGTTTGTATTATTTATAGGATCTTATAACACAGTCACGGTCTGGAGGCATTAATGCTTTTGGTCCAGTTATGCGAAAAAATGCTTGATGTCTATCTACAAGTTACCACAAATTATGTCTTGAAATTTGGTTGGAGTAGTCATATGTTCGTAAAATAATAGATTGGTAGACTTGTCGTGTGTTCAGCGAAAAAAAGCAAGGTAAAGGGTCGTAGCTTAAAAAACTTACATTACTTGTCACTATAACCCATAACTATTGCAATGGTAATGTTCAAAAAGCTTAAAGAAGTCGTGTATTGACATACAGCTTGATGGAAAGTGATAATATTAGTTCTACTAAGTTGGAATGTTAAAGGAACACTATTACAGTGGTGTTAATGCTATTCGCAAATCCCAACGTTAAATTACCCTTTTGAAAATGTTCTTAATCAGTATAATGTTGGTGTAAAAATATCCTTCCTTGATTTATAAGTTAATATTTGCGAAGTAATAAAACTTTATTTCAAATTGGACGAAAATTTAAAGACGATTAGAAGGATAACTTAAATTATAATAAGGATAGAGTGTGCACAAAATATGCAAAAACTGCTTCGAATATATTGATTTTTTTTTAGAGGTCATTTATTATTAAGGGAGAAAATATAAGTGCTTCGGAGACATTCTACTAAAACAAAAAGGAATTGATAAAATCATTCATATATCACAAAAACATCTCGGGATTATGCAATCAGCACGTTTCAGTCAGCTTCTTAATTTCGATATAAATTAAGGCAAACAGTCAAAAATGGGACTTACAAATAATGGCTTTCGGAGATATCAGTTACACGGAAATTATTTTTATAGTGGAAAAAAGACGGGAGGGGAAATGTGGCTTTTTGTTTGTATTGATAAATTGATAACAATAACAACAATATAAAATGACGAGTGCGAATTGATAATTGGTCAGAGGCAGACAAGAGCAAAAGCTGTTAAATAAGATGTATATTTCGCGGAACGCTATCCAAAAAATATGTGAGGACTGTTTACTTCCTTTCTAAAGTGATTTTTTTTTTTTGGTCGAATTATCATTTGACATTCTCAGAAAAACTAATTCGAAGGTTTCTCCGACTCTTGTCTGAAATTTCCATTCATCCGTACAATTGAAATACCTTGTTACTGGGGATTTCGGAAAAAAAAAATGCGAACCGCAGGGGACGTGGCATTAACAGATGCAGCTAAACGAGCTCCTTAGATTTTCAGCTGTCACCTGCCACTGTTTTATCGTCATCAGTTTCGCCGGACGAGACGCTCACAAATGAAACAAACATGTCATCCAGTGTTGTTTGTGACAGTGAATAATCATCAATTCGTATGGTTTCTTGCATCTGCAACGATTTATTTACGGTTAAAATGAGCTATTTATCACCTTATTATGTGTTGCTACTATTTTCAGTTTTCTCTGATAGAGTTAGCTTCTAAAATTGTAACTTAAAATCATCTGAAGTGGGAAAATTTTCATTTTAATTCTAAATAATTGTCAACAAATTTGTTCTGTTGATGGGTACAATCCATTGAAATTTTGAATTTGGTCTAGTTTTTGAGGATGTACCAACATCATGCCAGATTTTTTAAGAAGTTGGAGTCCATTTATCCTACTTTAATTTTATCACGAAACTAATTAATAACTTCGAGTTCAGTCTGAAAAAGTTAAAAAAATTTCTTGGAATCTGAGAGCTAACCTTGCATATCACACCGTATACATCTGCAATTGTACAAGATACGTTCGGAATCTGGTAAAACATAGTTAAAAAATGTACAGCTTCCAACTGAAAACGATGCATATTATTAAAAATTCACTCGAAATGGCAGTAGTTTTCTGGTAAGTGAAGCGAAATTTCTGAAGCCAGATGATTTATCCATTTTGTTTTTCATGAATACAGAAAGATTTGCTCTCTGAAGGCTATACATACCCTTGCAGCAGGTAGAAGTGTTTCCATAGAACGCTGAACTTTACTGATACTATCATCTTTACACAATCTGATTGTTAATGTATATCCTTCACCAAATCTACAAAACATCTCTCTTAAACTAAGGACTTATTCAGCTAAATGAAAATTTTCAAGAAAAATTTTCAGGGCGCTCAATTACGCCACTCATTAATTCCGATTAATTAATGGTCAAAAGCCCTATGCAAAACAGAAGGCTCAAGTCCGAAGGAGTGAAAGCCTTAAGAAGAACAAGTGAAGTATCGAAATGAATTCGAAATTGATAGAGTGAAATATTGAAGACAAGAAAGGCAAACCTATGTTTCAGATGCTGAATAGGCCCAACACATCGAAGTTGTCCCCTATTCATTATCGCCACTCGACTGCACAGTACTTCACACTCCTCCATGCTATGTGATGTTATCACCATTGCTCGTTTATTTTTCCGAAGCTCCAGCAAAAGATTCCACATGAAGCGTTGTGCTGAAGGATCCATCCCAGCACTTGGCTCGTCCTTTAAAATCCAAAGGAATGAAATGGTATTAAAAATTCGAAGCACAGGTGAAGAAGGTGCTTCTGAAACGATGATACATCTGCTGACGGTAAAATACCTATAGAAGGCTAATAACTCACATCGGTAAAATTATAATGCTACTATTTAATTGTTTGTTTCGAGAAGATAAACGCTAAATTAGCAGTCTATTGTAGATTAGCATTTCAATATACTAAAAAGATGGAATAGAGATGACTGCAGTTGACAATTACCTAGAGCTAACAAGATGTTTGTTGCATGTTATACTTAAGTTAAATTCATTCTATTTGAAAGAATTACAAGCAGTAATAACGGCGGATCGGCGACCAAAGCAATAGCAACGGATAATTTACGCTTACTACCACCTGAATAACTTGAAGATATCTCATCAGCATAAGGATTAAGTTGTAACTCACTTAATGCCCAATTCACCACCTGAAATTGTTGTTACGATTAGCATATTAGCATACGTCTTTGAAATTATGGTTCCTTCTGGTTAAATCAGTTTTGCCACTGTTAATTTACTCAGGTATAAGATAGTGTTGATATTCAATGTAAACAGCAGCCAAACTTATAAGTTTCAAAAACGTTGAGAAGAAATCATTATTTGTTCCTTGCTAGCATGATCAGCAAATGATAATAAAAATAGATTTCCTATCAAAGGACCCGAATGATTTAGCATAAGATTGAAACTGAATTGAATCTCAGATCATTACCGTGTCTATCGTATACTACAGCAG
This sequence comes from Setaria equina, assembly GCA_003012265.1. Lineage (NCBI taxonomy): Eukaryota > Metazoa > Nematoda > Chromadorea > Rhabditida > Setariidae > Setaria > Setaria equina. The sequence goes on from PQVD01001414.1 coordinate 35,911, forward strand.
GATGGCTTACCATATCCACGTGATCTTCCTTGATTCCACGAAGAAGTGAATAGTAACGAAGATGCTCTTTTGCTGTTAACTTTGGACTTAAGGCATCGAATTGCGGGCAGTAGCCAAAACTAGTCAAACTATCAGAATTATTATGCTCGACACTAAAAAAAATTCAGTGAAATTTTTCGTGTTCATTTAAGCCCTCAAGCAGTTGTACATATTGCTGTTCCGCTAACCAAAATAATTAGTAGTCTTATATTGATTTTCATTGATTCTGTAATAGTTCTCTTCCTTAAAAGTCTGTGGAAAGACAAGAATTTAAAAAAAGAAGCAGATGATTTTTTTTTCCCATAATTGGCATAAATTTCTCAACAGATCTTCGAGAATCACAAACGGCTCTATTAATTACAACCTTTTGTTATTAATAAGAATGTGTCCACCACCAACCGATACTTGTCCAGTCAGTATACGAAACATCGTTGTTTTTCCGGCTCCATTTATGCCCAAAAGTCCGAAACATTCACCATTTTCAACTGCGAATGAAACATTACGCACTGCTAATGTTTGCCCATCATAGGACTGGAAAAAATGTAATCGTTTTTTTGGCTCCTTAAACTGCTAGCTACGCATTCTCAAATTGTCAATTATAACCTCAACTGTGAGAAGTAAGATGTAATATACCTTCGACACATTGCTGACAATTAGTCTGCAATTGTCTTTTGGCTCTGAACTTAACTGATCCACTCGCTTGTGCTCTACTAAAACATCCTCATCCAGCTCAGATTCTTTCATACTAGCTATCAGTTTCATCGTTCGTACAAATTCTCCATATCTGCAAATATTTCAGTTTTTGTCAATTCAATAGATTAAAACCAACAAACTCGAATTTCAAATAATCAGCTGCTATCTTCCATCTTCTTGAAGTTCATTATACTGGTGGCTAATCAATCTGTGAATAAGATATCAAAAACTTTGCTACTCCTTATTAAACTTCATTTTTTTTTTNNGTCCCTCAAAAAAAGAATATTCCAATCACCAGTACACGAAACAATAGGTTGAGACCGAAATACTCTATAGATTAATAAGCGTTGTATCAACAGAATCATTATGTGTGCATCATTTCCCAGAAAATACTTACTTTTTGCATGAACTTAGGCGATCGCGATATTCAGTTATAAGTAAGAGCAATGAGCAGAAACAAAATTCTATAATAAGTGCCACTAAATGTTTTCCCATAAAACGCCATTCTAGCGGATTGGGTAGTGGTAGATTTTGAATCTGATCCTTTCGATTTATATCTTCTGAAATTCAGAAATTACTAACAAATGGGTGGAGATCATAAATGATAAATGATACAGGGTCATAGTATCGGACCTGATGGAAATGACCAATGGTTCAGCTAATGAAATAAATATGTCAAATGTGCAATAAAACATACTGAGATACATTTCACTTTGTTTTCGTAAGATACCAAGGAAACTAAGTCGATAAGCAGCCATTCCGAGATTGTAGTGAGGAAATACCATAAACAATATGCTGCAGATTTTATAAGCCATCACCAAAGCTTCATCCTTTAAATTTTAATTAAAGAAAAGACCTAGTATCTTCAAATAATTAACGGTAAACGGTGTTTTTTAAAACTGCATATTTTATTGAAACCTTTTCAGAATTTAAATAAAAACAATTGAAAACTCCAAGCTTCAATATCTACTGTTACCTTTAATAATTGACTCTCCAAGAAAATAACTATGGTAGTGCAATTCGCTCCAAGGAAGAAAAATCCAACACCAATAACAATGTAAGCCAAGGAAGGCAGGTTGAATATCGTCTGACACAAGTAGGTTAGAGAAATTAGTGATAACCTAAAGTAAATAAAGCCAGAAATTAAATTCTTTGAAAATTTTTGAAAGTAGAAAGGAAACTTTACCCAGCACAAAATAGTAGAAAGAAGAGTGAAGCCGAATGAAAAGGATTGATAACAAAATGGTCTACTTCCAACAAATTATATGAAATGACAATAAGAGCAGCAGCTAACAAATATATCACCTGAAGCAAAACATTACTGCACTAAACTCATTTCATAGTACCAAAGTGGGTGATTTCCATACGATAGTTACAGTGGACCTTTTGAAATTTTGGAAGAAATTTCGTTTTCAGAAGGAATAAGTCTTTGAAAAAGGAAAGAAAAGAATCAAATTAGAAGGACCAGTTTGTTGAATGAAAACATACAGTATCAAATGCGAAATTAGCAGGCCAATAGACAAGAGGAGTAAGACCTGAGATTCTCTGCAAATGTTTACTTAGAGAGACACGTTCCTCAACAAGTGGTAAGCAGAAGCATGCCGTGAGGAGTGAAACAGACAGAAGTAATAAAACTATCCGAAAAGATACCATCTTGACTCTAAAATAAAAATAAATTAATGAGTTACTGCAAAGAAAAATCTTTTTAAATCGCAAGGAAAGATAATTTGGCCGCAATATTTCACATTAATTTCTTATCTCCAGATTGCTACTATATGTTAACCAATTTTCCAGAAAGTTAATTTGAGTAATTTATTGTTTATCAAAGAATAACAATAGATATATTAAGAAGGTGGAACTTATAGTATAATTAGTAGTCTAAAAAAATATAAATAATGTAAAATATGAAACAAAGAAAGTATAACATTTCAGATAAAATCGAAACAAATAATTTTGTTAGCTGTCAAGAACTGCAGAAAGATGGTATTACTTAAGCCTTAATGGTTTCTATTAATGGTAACTTACAAAGGGATACTGTAGTTATATGATGATAAGCTGTAATTCATCGGATGCGAATAAGTGAGAATTCCAATGTCTGCAGGATCTGATGAACTCAAAGAACGTAAAACTGCATTATGATAAGCATTGATGAAAATGGGCAACGAATGCCACAATTTATTGTTGAACCATATCTGAAACTTAATTCCTTTACTACCCAAAACGATCCAAGATAGAATGTTTTTCTGGCTATAGCAAAATTTTAGCATTCTGTCAATTTTGGCTCAAATTTCCCATTTTACCATCGACTATCGAGCTTATTTGTATGTAAAAAAAGCCTTTTTTCCAACTATCAACAATTTCTTTTTCTGAACGGTCTGCTTCACCTGTAATAAAGTTCGTCTACCTTTAATTGAAGACCTGCTCAGTTAGATCAACATTTTAGAATGGATTCCACTCATGCTTTCCTTCTTGTTTCACCTTTCAGTGCAGAATCATCTACAGATTTCTTCCTATTTCACAAAAAATCACAAATCTACGCAAGGTTCAGATGCCTTCTTTCACACTCATTGCAAAGAATCTACAGTTGCTTATAATTACTGCATTTTATTCTCTCGTATCATCAGCAGATAATTCTCTCCTACACAGATCGAGCTCTATAATTCTTTGTTCCAGCGAAACATAATACATCCGCCTTATGTCGGCGATCACCTCCGAGAAAACTTTGAAGGAAATACTGGATCATAGTTTCTGGTCTTTCTTTCATCCTTCAAAACTTTCATTTATTCCATTCAGTGCCCAAGGTTGTCTACAATAGTTCTATCATCTTAAAATATAAACTACTAAAAATAGTTGCTTAATTTGAATCTAG